>JAVSBS010023591.1:7247-35912 GCA_033124195.1 Coracias cyanogaster | reverse complement strand
TAGTATAGTATTTCAGCTTTTCTATACTCAAATCCAAGCTGAATTAAACTCTATACGTTCTGCTGTTGACAGTGAAGTTTGAAGGAAGGTAAAATGCCTTTTTAACTTTTTCTTCTCCATATTTTTTTTTCCCTTTCCACTTCTGGACTTAGAAACATATAAGGAACAGTAAAAACACACCCCTTTATTCAGATTAGAATGAGCATGTAGACAGCCAGGCAATGTCTCTGTTTTTCCTTTGAATGAAAAACTGAAGAAAAGGCAACAGAAGCCTCTAGTCAATGGAAATGTTTGCAGAAACGAAGTGAAAGATTTTGTGACTATCCTTGAAGTCATACCTTCATTGACTTAGAGATAGCAGTATTTTAATCAGATGACTGATTTTTTCTTTTCATTGCTATGAATGTTTGGTGTCAGCAGTGAAAAATTTGACGTCAGATTCTAGACTTTCAGCATTTTCCATAGCTTAGCTTTTCAGCAGGGTTGTGCTGCTGGAAGAGGAAATGTCCTGTAAGGGTGATAGACTAAAACAACCCTTCCATCTTGAGATAAGTTATTTCTGAAAATGTATGACTGGGTTATCTTCAGCTAGCACCGGTATGGGTAGCAGCACAGCTTACAGGTCACATTAGTCTTTCAAGAATAAGCCCTCCATCACAGATGGGTTTTGTGTTTCATACTGGTCTCCTCAGTGTCTCAGCTGCAAACTACATCACCTCAGCAAATATGCTTAAAGCTGTTGTATCTATACTGACTGTGGAATCTAAA
This sequence comes from Coracias cyanogaster, assembly GCA_033124195.1. NCBI lineage: Eukaryota > Metazoa > Chordata > Aves > Coraciiformes > Coraciidae > Coracias > Coracias cyanogaster. The sequence goes on along the minus strand of JAVSBS010023591.1, from coordinate 35,144 downwards.
ACACAGACTGAGTATGTCCTAGTTTCCATTTTCAGCTCTTTCTGGGACCTCTGTGATACCTTAGTGTGTTAGTAAAACAACCACCTCTGTTACTTACTGCACCATTTGTCTATGTCAGGGGTCCTCAAACTATGGTCTGTGGGCCGGATACAGTCCCCCAGAGTCCTCAATCCGGCCCACTGGTATTTACAGAACTCCCTGCCCCGCCCCTCGCCAGTGGTCAGGGGGGAAAACCAAGCAGCTGCGGATGACTTCCTGCCACTTAATCCGTGTGCTGGCCTCCGCAGCCCCCAAGCGAATCACCAGGGCCCTAGTGCGGCAAATTCCTTCAGTCCCTTCTGGCCACCCTTTCTGGACTGTGCGGCCAGGCTGAGGAGGTGGGTGGTGGCATCAGGGAGGTGAGTGACTCCCTCGTTGTTTTTTTCCAAACTATAGTCCGGCCCCTGACAGTGTCTGAGGGACAGTGAACCAGCCCCCTGTTTAAAAAGTTTGAAGACCCCTGCTATAGAACCTCAGAGGGAGGGGTAGATGCTGCAAAAATGGGCTCTAAGATTTCAAGTACTTTTTAACCCTTTGAAGACTTTGATGCTGTGGGAATACTGTGAGAGCAAAAGCAACACGCTGTACAGAAGGTGGCTCTGCAGTCAGAGTATAATCAGTTATGCCAGAAAGTTTTGTACAGAAATGTCAGTCCAGACATTAGCTTGGATTGTTCCAAAACTTACATTAGCCTGGACACTGCAAGAGGGATTGCTGGTGACATCTTGGCAAAACCTACACTGATTTCAGAAGACAGCTTTTCTAGGCTTGTGTATGCCACCTGCATTCAGAACTGTTTCAGGCTAGGGCTCGGCAGATTTCAGACGCAAAAGGAGCTTATGAACCTCTCTGCAGCCTGTGACAGAAATCCTGCTGAAACTTGAACTGAATGCGGTGTTACTGAGTCAGTGAAAAGAATTAACTAAGAGTTGTTCTTTCCCCTAGATGACTCAAGGACTGGGTCAGGATGTGGCTTTGCCTTGTGCAAGCCTTGAAGCAATGTCTCGTAGAGATGTTGGAGTAATTGGATTCCGCAGTGTTTCCCTTATTGCTGGCAGGCTCAATGAGGCCCATGCCCAGGTTAACGTTCCCCAGTGTCTGAGCTTTCGTCCTCCCTGTGGGTTGTGCCAGTTAGAGCTGGACTCACCTGAATCACAGGGCCAGGCCTCTCTGATGGGTGATGTTTCTGAGATAAGGGTCAATTTAAAATATCCAAACCCAATGATAAACAAGAGGTGCAACTTTCCACAATGGACTTTGGTGACATCATGCTGAATACAGGTTGATTGTGGGGAGGGATCTAAAGGTACAAGGCTTGGGGAGGTTGTGACACAGCAGCTTCCTGGGCCAGAGGGAGCAACAAGGTCGCTGTGGAAATGTTGAGTCAACCCAGACCAAAAGTGCTGCCATGTGTTTCCTCCAAGATAGGAATCCTTGGCTTATCAATGGAGGGAGCCTGACTGAACATGTGTGGTTTTGAATAGCCAGGTCAGCAAAACAAGACAAGTAGCAAATCAAGTTGGTGGTGTAGACAAACAGCACGAAAATCCCTATAGAAACTTCCAAGGTGATTGCAGATGTGAACAAGAACCAGGATTTCAGCAAGGTGTTTTGTACAAAAGTCAATGTTTTAAATAAAAGGGAGGGGAATCATCCATCTCCCCTGGGACTGTGACTAAGAATTTACATAGAGATGGAGGCATGAAGCCTTGAATCTGGATGTTATCCTACTTAAAAGCCCAAATGAATAAAAAGAATGCATGTGTGTGGAAAGAATGAAAGCAGAGTGGGCTGAGATTTAGTCGCTCAATGTTGTGCATGTTCAGGGTCTGTCTCATAAAGTTGCTGTTACTTCCCTTGCTGCTGCTGCTGCAGTCTGAAGCCTCTGATTTTGGCTGGTTAGGGGAGAAGGTGTCTGATTTAGATGCTGAAAACCATTTTTAAAATCTAAAACTGCACATTTCTGTATTGCTTGTTATTATGTTAGCTTGTCCTCTTGTTTGAGTATGCTTTTGAGGAAAGCTAGCTCTCTGCTTTTCATAGCCATAGCAACAAGTCATTGCTATGGATTTTCAAACTCTGCTATAACCTCTGTTTTGGTCCAGAAGAGGGACCTAAGCTTGCACTGCAAATGACCTTTCTGTCAGTAAGACTATTGAGTGGTACCTCTGATAACACATCTCTCTGCTCTCCTTAGGTCATTGCTTTTTATTTCTTTTATGTCCTTAGAGGTTACTGCTAATAGCTAGTAACCATGTATTATTGTCCTCTCTTTCAAGGTACATATTTCAAAATGCTACTGTAATTTTAATGACTATGGACCAAAACCTTCTCCTTCTTCCAAGCCATGAAAGAGATTTATCTCCTCTCACATTTGAAGATACTGGGAATATATTTTTTTCACTTACCTATCATTTATATTTCTTTATCCAATAATGTTTACTTGATAACAACATTGTAGGTGTGGGACTGCTTTTCTTTGTTAGGTCAGGCCAAGCGTAAAGGGTCAGGCAAGTTCAATGTCTGTAGCACCTGACCTGGCATTTGCTGCTACATGGACAGAAAAGCTTCTGTGTAAATGCTGGACGGAGTGCACAAGGAGGCTGCACCTGTGTGAGTGAGCCATTCTCCAGCAATTCTAGGGATATGCTAGACATTTCTGGGGGAAAAGGGTGTGAGCCATTGTTTGGGCCACCATTGCTAATGGTTACATGTAAATAAGATGTTCCTTCGGCCACTGTGCTGGGCACGGCAGAGAAAATTTTAAGACTAGCATAGACATTTCACCTCCTTTGTCCCGAGAGATACTCCCACTGTTGGTATCTAAACAACCTCTGTCCTGCTGTCAGTGACCTGTGAAACACATAGGGCTGTTTTAGCAGCAGTACATCAGTGTTTATGGCCATACCTTCAGTCTGAATTTGCTAAGCAATAGGGCAGGTACCAAATTTCTTCTGTACTTTTTTTCACTCACTTGATTCCTAGAGAAGGTATAATTTGATATAGTAAATTCACTCTGTTCCCATGAAGGGAAATGTTTTACAAAGATTGGATTTATTACAGGACAAGACTTTGCTTCTCAGACCATGGCTTTTGTAATCTTACTCTTCGCAGGTTACAAGCAGAGCATATTCCCTGGCATTTCTATTATTTTCTGCTTTCTTCTCAGTCCCCAGATTTCTTACTTGGGGCTCCCCTTCAGAAATTCAGACCCATGCTGGGTTTCTGTCACTGGTGATCTCCTGGTGTGTGACGGAGCTCAGACTCCCACTTTCTTCTTTGGAAAAGCAAGCCTGCTTTGCTTTCTTCTGAGTGGCTCCTTAAAGTTTTGCTCAGCAGTGAGTAAATCCTGGTGTGTCTAGCCCAGAGCATGTGGAGGATAAAGGAGTCTGTGGCCTTGTGGCTCCAAACCCAGGAATCTATTTGAAGAATAAAGCTAATTTATGTTTGTGAATAATTAATTCTGAAATATTCACTCATTGTTTATTTAGAAGTTTTTCCACCCAGTAATTTTAGGCTTTTTGAAACTTTTTGTTAATATTTCTATTAGAAATAATGTCTTCTAAAAGCAAGTCTTAAGGGGAGAAGATATTGTTTACTTTGTTATGTTAATTTAATACCTACAGTAAATTAAAGACCACCAAAGAGCAAACCAAAATCCATTGGTAATTAAACTGCAAAGTACAATCTCTTTAAAACTATCACCATTTTGATAAGCAAAATGTTTGAAGGGAAACTCATTTAAAGGAAATGCCATCTTCATGGCTGAATTTTCATTAGCTTCCAGCTCGTATGAAACATTGAAAGTTGCTTTCTCCTCTTGATCTTGATTTGCTATTAGACCTTCCTTATCAAAGGCCTTGGGATATATATGACTTTATTTTTGATGACGTTTTGGATGGCAGTTTTGTAATTTCCTCAGGTTTATGTCAGTTTTTCAACCATTTAATTTTAGCATCTCACTTACCACTATTTTATTTCCTCCTCTTTGATTCTCAGTTCCATTGGGAAATAGCCAACATATCAAGGAATTTGCAGGAATTAAGGTGAAAAAGGTAAATAGAAAAACAAGTCATGAAGCAACAAATCAGTTGTCTGGCATTGCTGAGAGATACATAAGGACTACAGTCCCTCAGCCACCATAAATCCATGAGCCCTGCTAGGTTGCATTACTTTGTCTTGCATGCTGCTGAGATGCAGGTGAAATAATTATCCTTTTCTTATTCACTAGTAGGATGCTTGGTTTGGAAGGTAAAGCTCCTTCTAGACTCCCTGAGACAGTTTCCTTCATAGCTCTGAATCAGCCTTGATGTAGAGAAGCTGAAAGGTGGCCTATTCTTCACCATTGCCCATAGATAAGGCTGAGGGTGATGAGCCACCTCCATTCAATGTGTAACTGAGTTTGCTGTGGTGTCTGAATGGTGACTCATTACTGCAGTGAAGGAAAGAGCATTTCAATTTAGTTGTCTCCCAAAATGATAAATTACATGCTTCAGTTGAAGGAAAAATATGTCCAGAGAGATGCAGAACTGATGTCAAAACACTCTTCTTCGGTGGCTTCCTATACTTTATACAGTCATGATTTTCAAGAAAATGACCCTCTAGTCCACTTTTCCACTTAGAGAAGTGTAGAAGAGAATGAGGAGAGATTTAAGAACTATCTAGCCTACAGAGCAGCTACTTTTCATTTACCTACTCATCCTGCAGGCTTCAGAACTGATTGGCTTATGATCTTATAATTTATTTCAGCTGGAAGGCAAGTAAATATACTTCTTGATGTGCCAGCTTTGACTTTGCCTTGTTCTACGGGACTGATTTGTAAGATTAAGGCCTTGTTCTTTAATTTATGTTCATCAACAAGTCTCTCATCAGTTTCTATATCATTTTCTCTCTTGCACTGATAACTCTGAGCATGTATGGCACCCTTTGGTGAGCAATGAGGAAGCCTAAGTCACTGTACCCACGAACAATGGTATATTCAGCTTGCTATTTTTCTAATCCTGGATGGCTGCTTTCTTCCTTTACCTTGTCCTTTGCTTCTGTTTTGTCCGCGGCTTATTTACGGATGTGATTTTGTTCTATGTGTATGGGTGGTGGGATCTGGATATATTTTTAAACTGCCAAATATAATCTTAGAAATGCTCAAGTGCATTACTCAATTCTAGAATGACTTGGTGTGAAAGCCAGGTGGCTGTGCATAATTTGCTAGTTCAAAAAAATATTATCGTTCCATGAATAGTTGTAGGCAGCTTCACAAAACTCACTTGTTGAAATCTTAGATAAGGAGGGATCTTCCTAAGTGTTCAAACCCCTGCCGTCATTTCACTTAGCATGTATTTTTTTTTTCCCCCTGAAGTTGCCTGGTTTTGTAGCTGCATAGCAACTTCAGCTGATTTTGAAGTGACACAGGAAAAACAGCTGCATCTTTATCAGTCCTAGGAATGTCCTTTTCTTCACTAGTGCTTCACCTTTCTTTGGATACTGTGGCAGCTTATGTGTAATAAACCAGCCATTGGAGCCTTGCAATGTCAGGTGAGAAGGACATGGTTGTTTCTCCTGGATTACAATGTGTTTGGTGATAGGAATATGCCATTAAAACACCTTCTCCTGGGAAGCAAATAATGTTGCTGTCTTGCTCATCTACTGAAGTTGTATTTAAGAAGTTTACAATTTGGAATTCCTTTTCATTTTTGCCAAAAATTACTTCATTCAGTTGGGGAATATGTATCTGTTTTAGGGAAGAGCTATGGCAAATGGGCATTTGGGACTAGTGTGGAGGTTGAAAAGGGAGAAAACTTTTTAATAAACAGAGCCCCGCAATATAAAAAGAATAATAATTTCTATTGTGATAATGGAGATCGTCTTCCAAATCAGTATCTTAAAATTTATTGAGGGGAAAGGGGCAGTAATATAACAGAATTCACTGCACATTAGGGGAATGTCTATAAAGATCTCTTGTAGCATGCAAGGTTTAAGAGCTTCATGAAAAGTTTGTGCGCATTAAAATTGGCTGTAAACTCAGCAGGTATACACAGTGGGGAATCCTGCCAATGGCAATCTTACTGGTTCCCCAGCATGAGGCTCCTGTAAGGAGGGACCTGACTGACTAGAATGAAAAACTTTTGGGTTTTAGGTCCATGACACCATGGATGTTGTGCAGGTACAAGGGAACTCCTTCAGGTCACCACTAAAAAGCTAAGAGTGATGACCACAAGAGTTTTTATATTATCCTAAAGAGTTACAGTTTTATACTTTGTCTTGTAGGAACCTATAGACAAATGGAAGTGTCTGAAGGGTGGAGAGAGCAGAGATACTGAATTTGTGACTGGTGAGGATAGTCTGAGGGAATGTGTTTCTTTAGACTAAAGAGGGCTCCTGTGACTTTGCAATATATATAAAACATTGCTATGAAGAGAATTTTCATGAATTATTATCTGGCTGTTGCAGAAGGTAAGAGAAGTAAATAATTAATTTTCACTTTGAAAATATTTTCAAACTACAGAGACTGTGAAGCATTAGAGCTGGCTGCTTGTGGAAGGTATAAATTCTGCTTTACTGGTTAATTGACTACAGGTTAAAACCCAGTTGGATGATTTCTAGTAAAGGAAAATTATATATGTTTTTTATCCTGCCTTAGAACATGTGAAAAGAGAAGATAACCATTTGAAGTCACTGTCAGCTCTTTCAAGTCATCTCTTATCTGTTAAGATGAGCAATAAGGTATTTACAGAGTTGCTGTAGGTTTAAATAACACTACACAGAGTATAATTTTCTTGCTTATTTGTGTGAGGACACCCAAAGATAACACCAGAGCTACTCCAAAAAAGCAAGTCAGTGTTAAAGCTAGTAGAGAATACAGGCCAAAATACAATTCTGTGGATAAGCTGTAGTCTTATCAATGATATCCTACAAAATTAAATGTGTTTTTTATCAGGAATGTCCAAAATAGGACAAAATTGCAGTTTTTGGATTATGAAGACCCTGGCAAGTATAATGCAAACTATAGCAAGCTTCTTATCTGAATCAAAAAGGAGGTGAATTGGATGGAAACATACTAACCAGTGTTATCCAGTGCTTGGGGACCAATGCACAGGGTCTCATTTGTAACCTAAATGGGCTAATCAAATTTGGAGTGAAAGCAAGATCCCAGCTGTAGCCTAGAAATAGACTCCAGGTGTCTTAAGACTTGATGTATTTCCTTGCTCACTGAAGGTTCTAGGTCCTAAAAAGAGCTGAACAATTTTCTTTGAATTGCATGGATATTTTGGAATCCCAGAAGAGGTTGTTCATTTTTTTCCAACCAAGACACTGTCCTTGCTAAGCCAGCAAAGGATCTGTGGTGTTGATGTACCTTTGTCAGAAACAGAACTGTGCCCCTATGGCAAAATGCTTTCTGAACTGATTAAGAGGCCAGAAAAATAAAAACTCTGTTGAAGTCGTGTACTGCTTTAAAACCTCAGTAAAACCACTCAGTATTTTAAAGATAATTATGTCAACATGGAGAGAGGTTTTACTTTAGGACTTCTTGTTAGAAAAACAAAACAGGAAACCAAAACCAAGCCCCCAAAATACTTTTGAACTATAAATGTAAAATTAGTGACGTGTATTGCAGTATCAGACAAGCTTTAACAACTGCATTAGAAAATAACCAGTTAATTGTGCGTTATGTAAGGCTAATGCTGGCAGTAAATCACTACTGGAAGAGTAAAGAAGCTCTGGCAAACTACATAGGGAAAGCATTTATCAAAAAGGCAACACACAAACATAATCTCAAATACTTAAACATTCAATGCTGACACTCTTCTGTTTTTATAAACTGTCATTCATTGCATTAACATTTTGTTAGAATCATAGAATCATTTAGGTTGGAAAAGAACTCTAGGATCATCAGGTCCAACCTTCATCCCAACATCTCGCTGACCACTAAACCATGTCCCAAAGTGCCACATCTACTCATTTTTTCATCACCTCCATGGATGGTGAGTCCACCACTTCCTGGGGCAGCCTGTTCCAGTGCCCAACCACTCTTTCAGTAAAGAATTTATTCCCAACATGCAACCCAAACCTCTCCTGGTGCAACTTGAGGCCATTACCTCTTGTCCTGTCATTAGTAATTTGGAGAAGAGCCCAACACCAGCCTCACTACAACCTCGTTTTAGGTAGTTATAGAGAGCAATGAGGTCTCCTCTCAGCCTCCTCTTCTGCAAGATAAACAATCCCAATTCCTTCAGACATGTTTTCCAATCCCCTCACCAGCTTCGTTGCTCTTCTCTGGACCCACTCCAGCACCTCAATGTCTTTCATCTTTGTGCCTTTATTTTTTCTGATGACCTGTAAAAGAGAGGCTAAAATCAGAGGTGGTGACAAGGCATTTCCTCCCTCTCACTTCTTTAACCTCTTTCAGGTTAATTCTTCTTCAGCATTTAGCCATATAATATATGCTGCCCCAGATTAGGTATAATTTCAACAGAGGTGTGACAGGCACAAACCTGGTGTACCATATGCTGTCCCTGGGAGACCTTTTCAAAGCCTGGAGCTAAATTAAATAATAGGCAAGGTCTCTTTTAAAGAAAGGACATTTAAGCTTTTATTTGCTTTGGAATACCCCTTTCAAGCTCATTCTCTCCTGCTAGACTTGTTTTATATTTGATTAGTTCTAGAAGATGGATTTTGACATTTAAAGTATGTGTAATATAAAGAGAATAATGACATAGTTGAGATTATAGAAAAATATTTGCCCTTGAAAATGGTAACGCATTGTTAAATACAGGTTGCATCATATCTGAGTATAATTAATTAAATCTGGAAATGTGAATGATTGTGTTGGGAATGAATAGTCTTGGAGTGCAACAAAGGAAGACAGAGGAGGGGATCTTGGCAATTCTAGCAATGCAACACAGCAGAATTGAAAATGGATATTGTAGCATCTGCTCGTTGTGTTTCCAAACCTGATGGGCTATATTTTGTTTAAGAAAGTCCAACATCAAAAAAACAAACCAACCAAAACAAAAACAATCCCTAAATTTAAAAAAAAAAAAGTGTGTATATGTGTATATATATATATTGATATACATATATATATTGATTTAAACCAATGGTCTTCCAGTCAGTTCAAACCTGACACAAATCCTTGGAGAAGCTCTCTGTGGGTGCTATACCATATCAAGGAATGCATTTGTGTGACTGTGCTGTTAATGCCGCTGAGGGTTGAAGTTCTACTGCAGTGAGGAAACCAGATGTTATTTGCAGGGGTGTGGATCATTCCTGATTTGTAGCGTGGCTCCCATGAGAGTTGTGTTGGCACAGCTGAGGTGAGCTGAGGGCAACAACGGGAGTCTGGGGCTTGGTAGAATGACAGAAAATTTAGCACCTCTTCCATGATAGTCAACATGTCACCTGCAGTGCTTGCAGTCTGGGGGCCTCTGAAGCATACAGTTCAATGTTTTTTCTTCAACTCCTCTCTTCATGTATAGTGTAGTACAGATCTATTTATTTTTTTGAGGAGGGAGAGGGGAAGAAAAGGGAGGCGGGTGGGGGTGTGTGATAGAGCAGCCTGGTGGGCACCTGGTGCTCAGCCAAAGTTAACCCACCACAGGGATAAACTCTGCTGAGATTATGTCCTGGTTTGGGTAGGAGAGGGTTAATATTCACCAGAAGTTGGGAGGGAGCCACAACCAGGATAGACACCTGAACCAGCCAGTGAGGTATTCAATGCAATGCTGACATCATGCCTGCTATATAAGGGTGGGACTGGACCGGAGCTGGCTGGGAAACTCAGTCTGTGGTGGGACCACTAGTTCAGAGCTAGCTCAGTCTGCCCAGTTTATATCACTTGCTTTATATAGTGTTTCATTACTATTATTCTTATTACTATGGTTTACTACTTCTGCTTTGTTGTATTCAATTCTCATCTCAACCAATGGTGGGGTTTTTTTTTCTCCCTCCTCTCCTTCCCGTTGTGGGGGCCAGTGAGTGAACAGCCACATTGTGCTCAGCTCCCGACTGGGTCTAAACCATGACAGATCACAAAATTTGATGAGGAGTCCTCTGGAGCTATTATGATTCGTTGCAGTTGTTTGAGTTTGTAGGTGGTTGGGCTATTTTGTTGTTTTTAATTTAAGTCATCAGAGTCAACTCTCTGGGGGGTTTCTGGCAGGGTGTTAGTTCTCAGATCAATCTGAAGTGTTGGCAACCAACTACCATAGTTGGTGCCTATGCTGGGGGAGCAGTTCAATGGCAGACAAAATGAGACCAAGGTTAGTTTTGCCTGTGTCTTTATTCCCGTTAATGTGCCTTACCCTTCCTTGTAAACCATGCACTGGGGTCCTTGCTGTCATTCTAATGAGTGTTTATGAATGGATTTGGTCACTGTCTTTTGGCCTGAGCTCTCTTCCAACATGTTGCATGCCTACCTAGGAAGAAAAATTTACAATGTGAATGCATGACGAAAGATACAGAGATAGGCTGCAGCATATTTGCTGATCTGCATACTTTTGCTAAGCTTATTGTGTTAGATGTCAGGACTACAGTTTTCTTGCAAATGTGCTTTTCTATCCTTTCTGGTTTTCACTTGTCCTTAATTAGTAGTGACTGTAACTGAATCAAGTTGTGTTCTAGTTGTCTTTAAAGACTAGAGAACAAAACCCTAGGAAAAAAGAATTATAAGCAGTGAAACCTGTTCTAGCTCTCAGTTCCCCATAGCACACCACAGCTCATTTTGTTCAGTTCTTAAGGGTGGCTCTCAGAATACTGTTATTAATACAGTGTTTTGGCTGGAAGGAAAATGTAGGAGTCTTTTGTTAATAATTTTTGGACAAATGGGAGTAAATCTTGGTTTGATTCTTAGTATCTATGTGCTTAATTTACTTATCTGGTCTTGCGTTTTCTCTAGCCTCTGGCATGCTGTTATCTATGTGCTAATGGAGTTTGCCATGTACCTCTCTACTGCTAGATTGATGCTCCTAGCAAAGGCATCTCTGGGGCTCAAAAAAATACCACTGTGGAGAAGTTTATGTTGTGCTTTTGGCAAGCTTGGGGCTGCAACAAATGCAATGCATTTAAAGAAATGATTGCCTGTTTGTCATACTTAGGCTTCCACTCCTATTTTTAAAGACATCTTACTTGTTGCTGAGGGCTTTGTCCTTGCAAGCCAAAGCAGGAGCTGGTTGTTAGAGTATGGAGCACTGCTACTTTCAACTTGTGTGCAATGTGCTTCCCATCTCTAACTTGCAAAATATCTAAGAAACTGCATATTCCTTTTCCTTTGTGGTGGAATTAGGAATTACTCATGGAGAAAGGTGCTGTAGCCTGGTTGGGTCCCTTCCATACTTGGATATAGCAAGCAGCTATGTCTGGATCTGTGCTCCCATCCTGTAAACTTCCTGAATACAGGAACTGTTTTTCCTCAAATCACAGTGAAGGTGATTGATGCAGACCTTTTGTAATCCCTTCAGGAAGCAACTTTGGCAGCTCTGTTGCTGTAGGTTGCAGGTTTTGGAGCATTTCTGGTGCTATTGCACCTGCCTTTCCCTTGTGCTGTGCCTGTTTTGAGTATTCCCAAATTGTGACATCTTGTCTCATGGAGGCACATGTTTTCCTGGCTGGTTAGAACAGTTATCCCTCACTCTAGAGATCATCAGATGCAAATTGGCAGCTGTTCACCTTTTCACCGACTCACAGGCATGTCTACTCTGCAGCGCTCTTTGTGATTTCCATGGGGGGCCTTTCAGATTTCCAAAAGTACTGGTCTTGTGGTGTGCTGTGCTGGCTCACAACTTCTCTTCAAAACACAAAAATGTCTTTTCTTCTTCATCTCTTTCTCCTGTAACACTTGTGGTTAGTGTGATTCAGCTGTTGAGAATTCTTTATCAACTTTCAGTGTTCTTTAAACTCCTGTTTGCACATTGTCTGATGCTGAAAAGTTTCTGTTATTTAAACCTGGAGGTCTTTGCAGGCAAACTGGCTTTTCTGATGATATAACTACTCATTGCTCTGTTCAAGCAGTGGCTGTTCACTTGGTGAAGAGGCAAATCCATAAGTTCAGAAAAAATTAATAATTTGTTCCCCAAGTGATCCACCAAGTAGTATCCTTTTATGTGTTTCTGAGACTTAAGTTTCAGAAACCTCTTATGAGGTTGGTGTCTTAGAAGTTGCAGGGGTAATTGTGAGAGAGCTGTAGGAAGCTTTGTGGAGGTGGGAAGCTAAATACATGTTATATATAATGAAAGTTTAAAGTAATTGTAGTGAGTTTGCAGTGGGATATGCTCCTGGGAAAAGCCAAAAGAATAATGTTTAGTGAATTGGGAGCTGGTTGGAAGGAGCTTGAGGCTGTTAGAAAATAGGTGACTGGGAGGGATAGGAAGTTAAATCACATAGGAACTGAGTGGATGGTCATGCCAGGGAGAACTCCAAACACTGGAATTAACTGTATGTGGGCTGCAGGAAGGATCACTGAACAGACACATTTGAAAGCAAGAATTGAAAGACATGTTTAGTATCAGAGGTGGCAAAAGTGACAGGTGATTGAATGTGAATTTAACTTGGGGTATTTCATTCAGTCCTTCAGAATTGATGCATTTAAGTCCAAAGTGGTAGCAATAGCTGTATCGGCTGAATGTGGGCAAAGAATATTATGCAGCAATAAAAGATGGATTGTTAGACTAATAAAAAATGAATACATGGTATAAGAGGATACCTGCACTGGGTTGAATGTGTTAAATAGGAATAAGCTAAACAATGCCCTTACTGTGGTTTGTTCGCTCCAGTTTGTTCCAACTCCTCTGGACTGCTTATTTCTTCATAAGGACTTGCACTGGGATGTTAATGAGCACATCCAGCTGTTAATCTATTTTATATGATCACAGTCACTGTTTTTGGTGTCCAAAAATACACCTTCCGAAGTGATAATGAGTCATAGTTGAGATGCTACAGTTACTAGTGGGTGCTTCTCCATGGGTTCAAATCAATTGCTGCAAAAAAAAATATATATTGCAAAAGATGCTGATGATGCTGGTACTGGTTTAGAATATGGTATGGTCAAAGTGACAAAACTGATAGACTGCTAGGAAAATGCAGAAAGATTATCCCCTTGTTTCTACCCAGAATACATTCCATGCTCTTCAGAAAATGTATGCAAATGTCAGTAATACAGAAAAGAATCTGTCCAAGGTCCATCTAGATTTTAATATTATTTTTTTTTGCCCCTTATAGATTCATTTATGCTTGAAAATACAGGGAAATCAAACACATGTAAAATGAATATAACGTATTTCCTAGATCTGTGCTTTCTCAATCGTTCACAAGGGAACTATTCTGCAGAAAACTGATTCCTAGGAAGTGACTGGTTTTGGAAGGTTCTTAAAAAATAAGTTGCGTTTCACAGAAAATGTTTCCATTTTCATAATTCTCCCACTCCATTCCTCTCCTCTGTTAATTAAACCTTTATTAAATGTTTATCAAAACAAAACAGTTTGACTATTTGAAAACTATTTGTCCAAACTGTAAAGAGGAGCTCTGGGCAGGGGGAGCTTGGCACAAGCAGCAAAGCTATAGTCCCTGAAACTAGTCCTAGCTGACTTCAGCCAGCTTTTGTCTGGGAAGCTTATAGCTTATGTGTTAAAGTGGGTCAGAGTAAGAAGGAGAGAGAGAAAGCAGAGACGGATGCAGGAAAGCAAAGAGATGAAAAGAAAAAACTGGCAGTCAGCCAGGCTGGGTACCACAAGAGCAAATGGCTAACTGGGCATCATTAGTACCTTTCAGGTACTGGTATCCACACAGCTGAAAAGCATTGACTGCACATTACAGCAGTCCTGGCTTATTCTGCCTTGTGGCATGGTGGAGTGGTTCCTTCTGTCTGAAGCACTGATCTGCTTTCAGATCTATTTCTCACCCAATAGGGTACCCTTGCTTAGTACTTTGCCACCACGTTGTTTTGGTTAGAAGAGATCTGTAAGATTATCAAGTCCAACCATTAACCCAGCACTGCCAGGTCACCACTAAACCATGTCCCTCACCACCACTTCCACACAGCTTTTTAATACTTCTAGGAATGGGGACTCCACCACTTTGCTGGGCAGCCTGTTCCAGGACTTTACAACCCTTTCAGTGAAAATTTTTTTCCTAATATTCTATCTAAACACCTCCTGGTGCAGCTCTTGTCCTGTCGCTTGTTACTTGGGAGAACAAACTGACCAAACTCCCCCTTGCTACAACCTCCTTTCAGGGAGTTGTAGAAAGCAGTAAGGTCTCCTATGAGCCTCCTTTTCTGCAGGCTAAACAATCCCAGTTCACTCAGCTGGACCTCATGAAACTTATACTCTAGACCCTTCACCACCTTCATTGCCCTTCTTTGGACATGCTCCAGCACCTCAATATCCTTCTTGTAGTTAGGGGCACAAAACTGAACATAGCATTCGAGATGTGGCCTCATCAGTGCCAAGTACAGGAGGACAATCACTTAATTGGAGGCTTTTAAATGCAATTATTTAAATGGGAAAGACAGAACCATTTCCCTCTTGATTTTTTAATAATGAAGGAATAAAATGTCTCCTATGTGCCGCGAGCCTGCCTGTATGGGGATCTTAGAGACATCACTGGAGTCTTGCATGAGTAAGAACAGCAGGGTGAGAACCCCATGAAGCAGCACTTGTGTGCAGCCGAAAGAGATAATGGAAGAGTAGAAAGTAGCATGATTTAAAGAACACATCTTGAAGCAGTGTCAGGAAGTGTTTCTACAGACTAAGATAAATTACCAGTATGTAGTCATCCAATCAGCCAAGAGGAGAAATAAATTTTACTTCTGAGAAATAATAGAGCTGCCTCTGTAGGAATGCTGCAATGCAGAGAGTGAAGTGGTCCTGATGGACTTCCCCCAAACCAGAATGTAACCGTGAATATATAAAGGTAGCCACAAAGATGTTTATGATTCTCAGTGTCTGTTTTGCTGTTGTTTCTCTTTATGGTACAAAGCAGTCATAATGCAGACTTTTCATCAAGTTTTCAAAAAGAGTTGATCTTCGTTGCCCTTGTACACTTCCTGTACTGGCACTGCACCATCATTCTTTAATTAGTGCAAAGGAGAGGGATTTTTCAGAGATATGAAGCAATCTCAATGCTTACTTGAATTTTCACCAGGTCTTAAGTTGAATATTTTTATTATGCTAACAAATAGAAATCTCGGAGCCACCAGAAAAGCAGTGGCACTGAAATGGCCTCAGATTCACCCTTGATCCTCTAATTATGCTTTCCAAGATACTATCTCATTATCTAAAACTCAACTGTGTCATTAGTTATACCTCATTTTTGTAATTACAAGCTACATATTTGTCATGTCTATGGATGCAGAAAATACTAACATTATAAAACTTTGGTTTATGCAGCCTCAGCAGGAATTGCTAATAAGCAAGCCTTCCTTTCTGTCTTGTTGAAATTTTTTTTTCCAAAGCAAAGTCCTGTAAATGGAGACTGATCCTGAAAATTTAAATAGTGAAGTGCTCCCCTTAGGCCTTCTTCTTGCATTCCTATTTAGATACCTGTGTCTATATTAACAGACCATGGTACTAAACTTCCTGAATTTTTTCTATTCCTAAAATCATAGAATCGTCATTAGAATATTTTGGGTTGAAAAGGACCTTTAAAGGTCATCTTTAACTAGATCAGATTGCTCAGAGCCTCATCCAACCTGAACTCGAATGTTTCCAGGAATGGGGCATCTACTATCAATCTGAGCAACCTGCTCCAGTGCTTCAGCACCCTCATAGTAAAAAAAAAAAAAAAAAAATTTCCTTCTATCTAGTCTAAATATACCCCCTTTTACATTACCCCTTGTCCTGTTGCAACAGGTGCTGTAAAAAAAGACTGTCCCCATCTTATAGGCCATCTTTAAGTCCTGAAAGGCTGTAATAAGGTCTCTCCAGAACCTCCTCTTCTCCAGGCTGAACAACCCTGAAAGAGAAGAGGAAGAGAATCACACCTGCTTGTGGTTATTCTTCAGAGACATCTCTTCACACTCTATGAATTTTATGACACCTCTGCTCTTTCTTCCTCACCTGTCCCCTCTGAACAGCCCATAACCACTGATACTTGCACTCCAGTCATGGGATTTGTCCCACCAAGTTTGAAGCTTTCTGGCAACACGGTGGCTTCCAGCTCCTCCCGTTTGTTCTCCATACTGCATGCATTGGTATAGAGGCACTTCAGGTGGGCTATCAGCTGTGTCACCTTCTTACTGGAACTCCCCTTAATTCCTTGAAGATATTTCACCATTATTTCCCTGTTGGCTCCTATGACCTCTGGAGCTCCTGGCTCATCTCTGTAAGACTTCGAGTGTGCTGCAGTGTAAGCAGTACATCTCAGAGCAACAGGCTGAGGGCCCTCGCTAGCAGACCATCCCTCTAACCATAGTACATCGTCCCACAGCTTGACACCAGCAAGCCGAATATCATTCACCTCCTCCTTCAAGTCTAGTTTAAAGCCCTGTCAATGAGCCCCACAAGCTCGTGAGCAAAGACAATCTTCCTCCTTTGAGAAAGATGAATGCCATCTGACATCGACAAGCCTGGTGCCAGAAAAAGCCCCAAAACTGTGGTGGTGACACCAGCAATGGAGCCATGTATTAATAGATTGGATCTATCTGTTTCTTCCGGTGCCAGTATCACTTCCCACAACTGGAAGGAGAAAGGAAAAAATAACCTGTGTGCCAGATTACCTCAGCAACCATCCCAAGGCCCTGAAGTATCCTTTGATTGCTCTTGGACTATGGGTTGCAGCTTCATCTCCACCCACATGGAAGATCAATAAGGGGTAATAGACTGAGGGCTGTACCAAGCCAAGAAGTTTTCTAGTGATGTCCTTAACCCAGGCTCCAGGGAGGCAGAAGACTTTAATATGAGGAGGATCTGTCAGGCATATTGGACCCTCTGCCCTTCTCAGAAGGGAGTTGCCTACAAATATAACCCTTCTTTTCTTCCTTGTGGAGGTGGTCATGATATGGGGATTAGGCCTTTCTGACCTTGGTGACACCTCTGGTATAGTTGGCCCATCATTCACATCCTCCATTGACTGGCCTTCCACATCCAGAGCCTCATACCTGTGATACAGAGGAACCTGAGGGGGCAAGGTGGGCAAGGAGGGGGTTCACCTGCTTCTCAGAGCATGGACTTGCCTCCATTCACTCTTTTCACTTAAGATGCTGCCTTCAGCCTTGTTAAGTGGAAGATAGAGGGTCCTCTTGATCTTGTTTTTTTTCTAGTGGGTGCTCCTTCTTCTGTCTCAGGAAGGACAGAGGTTGGTTTCACTCAGCCTCCCTGATGCTCCTTAGCTTTTCTGCTTCCTCTCATAGCTCTGTCATCCAGCCTGGTCACAGGGCACAGACCTGTTCTCACTACTGCTATCCGTTACCCTTGAAAGGCTTCATCTTTGTTCCACAAATAAAAGTTTAAATGCAAATCTCAGAGAGAATATTAGCGCAACTAAATAAACAATCTTAGCAAGCATCTGTTGTCACAGGAAAACTTTACATTGTGGAGGCAAGCAAAGCTCTAATTCAGAGTCTCTCTTCTTTTCTCACAATTTCTACGCATTTGTAGTCCAGATAGTTAGCTGAGTGGTCAGCAAAACTTAACTGTCATGGCTGAGTGGTGAGAGCAATGCATTTAGATTATGAGTTTCCAGGTCACCATCTTGAGTTCAGCAACCTGGAATTTGTCAGCTCTGGTCTTCTTTCACATCTGTATTATACATTGTTAAATAACTGAAAGTGCCTCCGTGAAACCACAGCCAAACTCCAATGACAGTCTCATGCATGGCATGTGGCCTTCCTTACCCTAAGAAGGGTTCCTCATGCTTCTGGTGCCCTCCTAAATAATGGTTTTCCAGTATATCTTTTTACCTTGTGTGCTCTGTGGATGGATTTTTTTTTTTAATCTACTTGTTGATCTTGATTTCCCTATACTACTATTTTCAGTTGTATTTTTTGTTCTCACTGCTGCCTAGGTTTCTATGTCTGCAGTAGACACTCAGCTCCACCTGGACTCCCAAGTGTGAGTGAGCTTTACTCTGCAATAGGTTCTTGTTTAAGATCACTTTCCCCTTCTTAGCCCTGAAATGCACATAGTGGGGCATTTTTCATTTTTTGGTATTTTTTCCCTATTCCTATGGCTACTAAAAGGTTAGTCATTTAATATCTTGCATTTCAAACAAGTAAATATTTGGACTAGGGAAACTCTGCAAAAGGTATGCTTTCAGTTCAGGATACAGCAATAACTTATAATGGAGTACTTCTTTTGCAATTGTGTAAAACCTTTAAGCAAACATGCAGAAAACTTAAATTACTGCTAAGTATCTCTCAGTAGCATAGTAATTAAAATTCATACTTCTTTTCCTCAAATTCATGCTGGCTGTAGAGAGCAATAGTTAGAGAACTTTTTATACAAACACAATGTTGACTTTCAAGAACTAGTGGATTTGTTTTTTTCTGGAAGCGATGGTGTACTTCATTTTTGCTTGCAAATTTTGACTGCAGTTTACTGGATTTGGTGCTTTTATGACCTGTGTGTGTATGCCAGCATACATAATCCAAATTTTTTATTCTTGTATGCATTTAAAGTAAGAAAAATAATTTAATTCTTTTATATTATGCACACTATGAAGACTTGCAGCTGTAGGAAAATGGCTGTAGCCACTTTATGGACACAGGAACTTCAATGCAGCAGCAGTTGCATACGACCGTACGACAGTGCTGCTGCAGATGAGATTGGCTTCCATTTCTCTCTTCAGAATTTCCAGCTGAGTTATTGCATCCATCCATATGCCTTCAGAAATCCTGTCTACACTCCTAGTCATCAAGGAGAGCAACAAGGCACATGTGGTTGTAGTAGCAGAAATTAAAGATGTTTGAAAACTTTGCTATATGATCTGCCAAAGTAACTGCATAAGGTTGCAGGATTTGGTTGGGGACATAATGTGCCACTGCATATAACATGTGCTGAAGAACAGCTCAGTCAGTTGTCTGGTACTTTCCTAAGGCATCATGAAAATGCCTTGCAGTTTTGTAGGTGTTTCCATTTTGACTATTGCCAGAGTTCATTGGTTATTTCCCTTCCAATTGATCTTTTCTTCTAGCTGACCGAATGATGTCTTTAAATGACATCATAATTAGCACTGCTGAAGTAATTGATTTAATTTTCAGGTGATACTTTTTCTGTTTTCATAGTTTACCTTCCAGTCGTATTCTGCAGTGTGCTTTGTTTATGGAGGTAACACCAATATTATTCCAAGAGTGTTCAAATGAAATGACAAAACATTTCAGCTTTTCTGTTTGCCTGAAGCAGCCAGATTTTCTATATCCATAGAATTGAACTTAAGTCTGTATTTTTCTAAAACTAAAACAGTATTCAAATAAGATATTAAAGTGTTCCAGATGCACAGCATTGCTTTGCTGACAACAGCTGTCTGTTCTGGAAACAACAATATTGGTGTATAATTAGAGCTTCCATTATGAAAATTGTGTCTTGACTTTATAGAAGTTATTATGATTTCTACAGAGATGGAAAAAAGCCCTAGAAGGTATTCATGCTGTTCCACAAACCTGAAGAAAATAGACGGCATTTCACCTTACTGAATTTTTGAGCTTAAATAAAAAAACTACAAAAATAATAGCTTTTATAGCCTGCAGGCCTCACTGGCACTATGGGTTGTTTCTAAAGGGTCATGCCATGCCAGTTCTCATGGGGGACCTTTGATGGCGCTCACCCCAATGGCCTGAAGCCAGGCAGGGCTGTGTGCCACTGGTCCTCTGTTCCTCATCCTTGTCCCCCTCCAGTCTCTGAAGAGCAGGCTCCTCACAAGGCAAAAAATGAGAGAGCCTGACTTCCAGCTTGATTTGACAAAAGGTCTCCTACAACAGATCTCTCTGCCAATGCTGGCACCATCCAGAGCCTTAAAAACCAAATTTGCTTGTGCCAGTGTAAATCAGGAGTTGGGTTTTTTTGGAGCTGAAGGTCCATTGTATGAAGCTGATTTACTGCATTCATGCTGTCCCACAGTGAGCTCCTTCACCTGAGGGCTTGGAGGAGCAGACGGCACCCCATCTCATGTGCAGCTTTACTCTGTTGAGGGATGAGGTTTAGAGGAACACACAAGGTCTTCACACATGGATAATCACCAAAGCAAGATGTGTCGGAGACTATATGTGGCCCTAGGAAAAGCATAGCATAAAGTAGATGTATTTGCCAGGCTCATTCACTTTCATATCATCCTTCTCCTGTCTTTTTAGAAAGAAATCTGCTAAAATAACTCTATTTTGATGATAGCTTTTTCCATAGTTCTGTAGGGAACAAGGTCTCTTCATGAAAATCCTTTTGTATTTTTAATTCAAATGAAATACACATTTAAATTGTTCTCTTTAGCTAAAATGTAAATTCAGAGGCTAAACTGAACCAATCTGTCTACTGCATATGCTTTATTGTCTAACTGTCTTGACAACACTTGTTAACATTTACATAAACTGTACAGGCTGATAATAATGATAATGATGAAATTAGCTTGTTACTATCTTATTTTTGTTATATAATTTTAATCTCTGTAGGAGGGGGAGCCACTATATCTTTTGAATTACTCAGTGACTCTGCTTTACTATTATTAGTTATTTGTATGCATTTGTTTCTCTGGATAGCACAGAAAAGCATGGTGTTTTCCTTGCATAGTATCTAAAAAGCTGACTGTTGTGCTTGTCATCTACATTATTGTCTCATTTAATAATGATATTTTAGCATTTTTAACTGGCCTTTCTCTGAAATGTATTTGGTTGACAGTAATTTGTGAAGTAATTGCGGACAACACGATGCATCTCATCTGCTCTATATAATTTTTTTTGAAGCCATGTCATGGACTTGTTCAGAGAAGTTAGTGAGTTGGTGTTGAGCTGGTGAGTAGTCAGTAGAGCAAGGTAACAGGTTACGGTGTGTGCCTGGAGGAATGGGACAATAGTCATTTTACAGCCTTCAAGGTCTCTTTGCTCTTTTATAGGATATGTAAGTTTGGTGGTTAATATATCTGTATTTTTCTGTACTGACATGCAGGCGGTTTTTTTCCTTCTGTTTCTTGTATCAGTAATACATAAAGGCAAATACAGGTAATTTTAATCTTTTACATTTTGAGTATGAAGTGCTTAAAATATCTAGAATGGTGTTTATGAAAATTTTGAAAAAGGAGTAATCATGATTGTGAAATAAAGTACAAGAAAGAAAAAAACATCTATTTTAAATGATTTCATGAAATGTATGTACTTAAGAGCATAGTTTCGCCATGTAAAATGATTTCTTGAGCTGATTTTAACTTTCTATTTAGAATTTTCGGATGAGCAATAACAGAATATAGTTTTGAAAAAAAACTCACTAAAAAGCTGGTTTGACTTTAGTTTTAATTTCTCTTGTAAGTTGATCCATGTTTAAATATGGTGAGAGAGCAAGCTGTGTAACTGGCTGAAGCTTGAAATATGGACATGGAGGCACACGGACGACAGGGTGGACAGGGAGATGGTTCAAGACAGCCAACATGGCTTTACTAAGGGCAAGTCCTGCCTAGTGACCTTCTACAATGGAGTGACTTCATCACTGGACAAGGGAAGAGCAATGGATGTCATCTATCTGAACTTCTGC
The DNA here is from genome assembly GCA_033124195.1 of Coracias cyanogaster. Taxonomy (NCBI): domain Eukaryota; kingdom Metazoa; phylum Chordata; class Aves; order Coraciiformes; family Coraciidae; genus Coracias; species Coracias cyanogaster. Next base: position 13,449 of record JAVSBS010023591.1, on the reverse strand, counting down.
AAGGCCTTTTCACAGTCCCCTGCAACATCCTTCTCTCTAAATTGGAGAGATATAGATTCAGTGTTTGATGGATAATGAATTGGCTGTATAGTCACACCCAGAGGGTAGTGGTAAATCGATCAATGTCCAGATGGAGACGAGTGACAAGTGGTGTCTCTCAGGGGTCCATAGTGGGACCAATGCTGTTTAATATCTTAATCAGTGACACAGACAGCGGGATTGAATGCACCCTAAGCATGTTTGCAGACAACACTAAGCTGAGTGGTGCAGTTGACATGCCAGAGGGACAGGATGCCATCCAGATGGACCTGGACAAGCTTTAGATATGGGAACTTCATGAGGTTCAGCAAGGCCAAGTGCAAGGTCCCGCACCTGAGTTGGGACAATCCTTGCTATCAGTACAGGCTGGGGGATGATGTGAGAGAGAACAGCTCTGAGGAAAAGGACTTGGGAGTACTGGTGGATGAAAAGCTGGACATGAGCCAACAATGTGTACTTGCAGCTCAGAAGGCCAATCACATCCTGGGCTGCATCAAAAGAAGCATGGCCAGCAGAGCAAGAGAGGTGATTCTACCCCTCTACTCTGCTCAGGTAAGACCTCACCTGAAGTACTGCATCCTAATCTGGAGGCCCCAGTAAAAGAGGGACATAAACCTCATGGACCAGATCCAGAGGAGGGCCACAAAAATCGGAGGGCCACAAAAGTCAGAGGGCTGGAGCACCTCTTGTGTGAAGACGGGCTGAAAGAGTTGGGGTTGTTCAGCCTGGAGAAGAGAAGGCTCCAAGGAGACCTTATAGAGGCCTTCCGGTACCTGAAGGGGGCCTACAAGAAAGCTGGTGAAGGACTCTTTACAAGGGCTTGTAGTGATAGGATGAGGGCAATGATTTTAAGCTAAAGAAGAGTGGATTTAGATAGATATTAAGAAGTTCTTTACTATGGGGGTGGTGGAACACTGGAACAGGTTGCCTAGAGAGGCAGTGAAGGCCCAGTCCCTGAAGACATTCAAGGCCAGGCTTGATGGGGCTCTGAGCAACCTGTTCTAGTTTGAGAGGTCCCTACTAACTGCAGGGGAGTTGAACTAGATGACCTTGGATCAGAAATAATGTGGCCAGCAGGACTAGGGAAGTGATTGTCCCCCTGTGCTTGGCACTGGTGAGGCCACACCTCAAGTACCATATTCCTCAAGTAGTGGGCACCTCAATACAAGAAAGACATTGAGATGCTAGAGAGGGTCCAGAGAAGGACAATGAAGTTGGTGAAGGGCTTAGAGCACCAGTCTCATGAGAATTGGCTGAGGAAACTGGAGCTATTTAGCCTGGAGAAAAGGAGGCACAGGGCAGACCTTGTCACTCTCTACAACCACCAGAAAGGAGGTTGTAGAGAGGTGGGGGGCGATCTGTTCTCCCATGTAGCCTCAAGTTGTGCCAGGGGAGACTGGATATTTGGAAAAATTCCTTCTACTGAAAGGGTTGTCAGGCACTGGAATGGGCTGCCCAGGGAAGTAGTTGAATCACCACCCCTGGATGTGTTTAAAAGCCATGTAGATGTGGTGCTTAGGGGCATGGTTTAGTAGTGGACTTGGTAGAGTTAGGTTAATGGTTGGACTGGATGGTCTTAAAGGTCTTTTCCAACCTAAATGATTCTATGATTCTGTGATTGAAAATCTTTGCTGGCCATTTTGAATAATGCAAAAGAGATTTTTCATGCTGTAAATTCTTGCATACCATACTGACTGGCTTTGATTTGTCCTTCAAGGTTGTATTGGCCATGCTTGTTCTTTACACCTTTGCTTTTGTTGAGGAACATTAAAGCCATCAACAGCCCTCTAGCCAGGAGCTACAGTGAGCCTGCTCCTCGTGGCCTATGTTAGTGCCTCCAGCTGGTTGCTTTCTACAAGGCTGCTCCTGCTTTCACATGCTCTGGCACAAGCCTACATATCTGAGACAAACTGTTGCCATTACGTAAGGAATATGACTTTTACAGTGCACAAGTGGTGTGTGGGTGAAGGCATATCTTGGGGAGAGTGGAGCGATAGGCTGTGTAAAAATAAGCATTGCAGTACATGCCAAAATGAGTAAGTTATATTGTCGACTGAACAACTAAACCTAATCCCCCTTCTCCTGCCCACTTTCCTCCCCCATCTTCTAATAACTGTAATCCAATAAAATAAATGACATGAGCTGAAAGGAAGTAGAAACTGGCTTAATCTCTGTCACTTGTCAAATATTCAATCATTTCGCCTGCTGTGAATTGCATTGAAAATTGGCCATTTTTTTGAGTTTGTAAAATATTTTAATGGGCAAACAGGAAGCATTGGTCAGTTCTGTTGTGTGTGTAGAGGTGTATACATATACATAGAAATCTACATGAAGGACTGTGCTTTACTGCCTTATTTAAGGATCATTCAACTACTTTTAAAAATGTGTTAAATAGGGAACAGGGTGCAAGTTGTGAATACAATGGTTAACTGTGATAAATTAGTGTCAAAATGTGAAGCTGATTAGTCATTTTTTATTAGCTGTAATTATGGAACATTAATGCAAATAAATCATGTACATGGGGATATACCAAAAGGTAATGCTATTGATTGCATCTGACATTTAGACAGTAAGCTCCTATTGAAATAATACAAAAGGTAATTTTAAATCTTATGTCTTTGTCAGAGGTATGGTTTTATGATCAAAACATGAAATTAGTTTTATACTACAGCAGTGATCCTGTTTAATTTTGCAGTGTTGGAAAGGCAGCTGTATGTATAAGGAGCTAAGTCTGAAAATGTTTCTCATGGTGCACTGATGTGGACATCCATCAAGCCAGATGCTTCCAGGGCTTTCAGGTGCTGATAGCTATCTTTTAATATTGTACTGGTTGGCAAAATGCCTGTGAAAATCCAGTCTTCTGGGACTTTAATTTTGCGCAAATATAGAAACCATTGGTCTGTGCTTCAGCTTTGGGATTTGTGACACATGTTTTCTGTGTACATTTGACTTAAAGCCAAAGGAGAGCTGAAACTTTGCAAACCAGCTGCCATGTTAGTAGCTAGCTTTGGCTCAGCCCTGGAGTTTGTAAACAGAAAGAGACTCCTGTGTGCCAGGAGTTACCAGTATGAGCATGGGTTGACTGGGAGAAGTTCACAGTGCTAGGAAGGGAGCAAGGAGCTAGTTTTTCTCCTTAAAAAGGGTGGTTTGCTAGGATGGGTAACACCATCCCATTAATGTGCCTATTTGTCCTTGAGTCCTGGGCAGCCCAGACTAAGCCTCTTAGTGGCTGTGCACGAAGTATGGATTTGTATTGCCTTGGCAGCTGCTGATGGATCCTTGAGGCAGTTAAACAACACCCACCTCAATTTATAACTCTGCTTTGCTTTTCTCAGTGTCTCAGAGAAAGGCCAGCAGTCTTGGTGAAAACAAGGGAGTTGGCAGGTCTGAATTTACAGAAGCTTGTGAGATGTCCCCACCTAAGGAAGGACTTTGAGGCATGTGATATAAGGATGCGTAATGTGTCCAGTTTGTGAAAAGACTGTGCTGTTTCAGGCGTGTGTCTTGCTGAGCTGCCTTGTTTCTCCTGTGCTGTACAGCCTGCTGACTTGCAGAGTTGTTGCTATAATGACTGAGATGTCTCGCTCTAGCAATTAGAGAAGTCTGATATTTACTCATTAGAAGTGCAATATTGAAAGGTTTTTTCTGAGAGATATATCAGTAGAGGTTAATTGTGCTCAATAGACTTATGTGTGATTACATAAATCACAAATCATTTAAAATTATGACTGTGATTTGCTGACTTTGATTATTGAGCATCTTGGGGGAGCAAGAGAGACTTTCAATGGTTTGTTTGACATAAAGGAGCTTGACTAATGCTTTGCTGTTCATGTTTGTGATATGTTCCCCTGGTCTCTATTTGCAAAATCAGAGTCAGGGGGCCAACACTTAAAATCTTTGAGATCTAGGCAAATTTATTTTGACTTTATAAAATCTTAGTCCGGGATGGATAAAAGGCTGCATGAAAACAAACACAGGAGTCAATCTGCACACAACAGGTTAACAAACGCCTGTGTTAGGAGCCTGGCCACAGGCTAGCATGTACCCAAAGGTGTCGGAAAAGGCATATCCCTTACTGACCTGAATTGGCCAGTAGAGGAGAAAAACACATGGCATAACTCATATGTGACTTCTCCTTATTGTAAATGTGATCATATCAGGACCTTTTTTCTTAACTCCTCTTGATGCTGTCTTGGTCAGAAGCATACAACTGACTCATTCCTACATCTGGATATTGACGTCGTTGTGATGCACTTTTCATTTCTGGCATGAATGTTCCAGTCTCTCCAGTAGGGAATTTAAAATGAATACATGATGCCATTTATTATTGATGAGAAATAAATGAACTAGAAAAATGACATTCATGGGCTCACTCACTCTGCATTGTATCGAACATATCGAACATCAGAGCCTGTCAACGCAGTCATCTGAAAATGTCTCCTTCAGTGTTTCACTCCTAAGAGCCTGAATTATTCATCAGAGGTTTTACTATGTTAACATATTCTCATGATCACATCGAATTTAATTCCAGCGCATGAAGAAGCAAGTTCACTGTTTCTGTTTCATGAAAACAGATAATTGCATTAATGCTTTATCAGCCATCCTTCTAAATCCATTGTAGCAAGTCAGAGCTAAGTAATGTCAGATCACCTAAAATTAAAATGTTTGTAATAGCCAACGTGATCACAAAGCACTAGTAAAGAAGCTTCTCATTCTTGGATAAGTGACATGAAGTAACAGATGTCTGGATTATTGAAGTTAAGTGTCCTCTTCTGCAGAATGGGAAGTCTATAGCAGGATGCCCTCTGTGCTCAGGTCCACACATACAATGTGTGTCACAGCACTGTGGCACAGGGAGACAGAAATGCCCTGGGCAAGATGCAGTACTTTGGAGCACAAGAGAAAGTGGTGGAAGCCTGGAATTCAAATTCAGTTACTGCTTGGTAAAACAGTGAGAGGGGCTTTTTAGTTTGTTGGTTGGTTTGTTGGTTGGTTTTGTTGTTTGTTTTTTTTTATCCTCTGGAGACAAAATTAATGTATTCTAGACAGTTTCTCTGAGCTGATGTTCACAGACTGGCACTGTGACAAGGGACATAGCAAAAGCAAATAGATTTTTTTAGGGGGAAGAAAGTACATTCTGTTGTGTCAATGGACAAAAGTGCACTGATTACTTTTTCAGAAACCTCATCAAAAGTACTGTAATTATAAGGCTATTTACAAGTTTGAAAATAAGTTTTCAGGATTAGCATGTGTACATAACTGTGGATGATGTCATGGATTTAGTTCTGCATATGTAGTATTTAATCTACAAAGTGGAGGTTAGTGTGCTGGAGCAAAGCTCTGAGCCAGAATCCACACAATTCATCTGCTTCGAGTGCTCACTTCAACAGAGAAGATGATTGTGTTCCTGTGTGTTCAAAATGTTTGTTTTCATGTAGCCATAAAGCATTATGATGGCCATTTCCCCATCAACTCAAAATTGACATCTCACGTCAATGAAACTTGTGGTCCTGCTGAGGTAGATAACTGCATGGTTACATAGAAAACAGGAATGGTATTTCTGACCATTCATATCCTCTTATGTTCAGGGAGAGGATCAGTGCTGGACAAAAGCTGGACATAGCAGAAACAGAGTCTAGGATACTCACTTCGAGTCTCAAATGACCGAACATTACTACTTATGCAAAAAAGCATCTTTTAACACTATTAGCATTCTTTAAATGTGGGTCAAGTATGAATTTATCTTAGGTGCTAAATTGAAAGATAAGCATAAAGTAGGCCAAATAGCAGGATTGTGGATTGTGGTTTTTTGGAGGTTTCATTTGTTCCGCTGGCTGTTTTTTTTCTTTCCTTTGGTTTTGATTTGAATCAAATTGAACCATATTTTAAAAAAAACTTCCATCAATTCAAATTGCTTAGAAAAGTTTATTTAAGAAGCTCCAGTCCACAGGCCTTCTTGAATAAGGTGTACCCAGTGACTGCTGCTGACACAAAAACAGTTTAGAGGATGTCAGCAGAGGGACAGGGGGATGTGTTGAGTACAGGTTGAAGCTGGCAGCTCATGGCATAGACAAGAGGACTCTTCACTGGGTTAGAAACTGGCTGGATGGCTGAGCCCAGAGGGTGGTGGTGAACGGAGTGAAATCCAGTTGGCGACCGGTCA
>JAVSBS010023590.1:58646-92677 GCA_033124195.1 Coracias cyanogaster | reverse complement strand
CTTAGTTTAATCACAATTAGTTGAAGTCTTTACCGTAAAATGAAATTAGTGATTGCACTTCCCTTCAAAAAAATACATTTCAGTACCTTTTGATCTCTTGTTGGAAGCAGATCAGAATTCTGTGGAACTGTCTTCATCACTTCTTGTTTAAGAGGTGGAATTTGTTCTTCAGCCTTCTTCTAATGAAAAAGATTCCTTAAGTTCTTTTGAAATTCAGTTCTTTCAACAAAAGTGAACAACTGCAGACCTATAATCCCCCTCTCCCCGTGGTTCTCTTCCAAAGTTTCCCTCAGTCATTCCTGCACCACTCTACTGGTAACTACTGTTTCCCGGCCCAGTTTATTTAAAGCAGTTAATGATAAAACTGATACAATGAAAACACCCTTCAGAAAGTATCAGTTAATTTCAACTACTGAACTGCTGTTAGAAAGTGATTTTCCAGGTCATCAGCACGAAAGAGTTTGGGATATTTGAGATCATCACAGCAGTTTTCGGAAAGGCAGTAAATAGTAGTGCTGTTGCTGGGCTCTGTGCTCCATACCCTGTAACCCTTTAACACTTAGCCCTCTCTCTTCACTGCTGCACAACTTGCATATTAAGATAATTTATCAGTTAGTACCATTACTGAAGCAATGGTACTATCAACCAACCAATTAATTACATAATTATCCCATACAAACCTTCCCACATTCAGCCTTAGCTACAAGAGAGAACTGTTAAGGACTTGTGTTAACTGAATGCAGCTACACTTCTGACAGCAGTGGTCTGGTTTTCAGCTTCTCCTGCAAAGCAGTTCTACTTTGTTTCACACAGCTTTTGTAATGCTGTTTCTGTATCTTCTTTAAGAAATGTGCACACACCTGATTTTGTTTTAACGATACTTGCTTTGATACACAAGAAGCCAACAGTCACTAAAGCTACTTGAATGTAAACTACCTTATCTGTCCAAGTTTTGTAGTGCATCTCCTACAAGGAAAAAGCACAGACAGAACAGAGCTGGGACTGTTTCTCCCTCAGTTTCCACTGCAATTTTTATAAGTTTATAGCCTCAAAGAGTTGTGCCAACATCACTGTCTAACTGACTCTCACATTCCAGTTTTCATGTTCAAAAGTAAAGTGTATTTGACATAAACAAGAAATAGAAGATGTTTAAGCTCTGAAAAACATTTTAAGTGTTCCTTTCAATCTGCAGGCTTATATTTAAGTCATGTTTCCTGCATAATACTTGGACAACTGAGGTGGTAAAAAAATAAGATAATTTTGAGTTACCCCAGATATTGATTAGAGCATATTTTCAAGTAATCGAGCGGGACTCGTAGACAGTCAGTTATGGAGTAGTCTTATTCCATAACCATGCAGACTAGCAAGGAATATAAAGCATTTAATTACTTTAATATGCAAGAGTTCCCAAGTTCCAACTCCTGAGTATTTAGAAAACCAGGAGCAGTTGAGGCAGTGCTTGTGTGCGCAATGGAAATTGTTTTTCTGCTGGATGAATCAACAGTAAGACTCTACAATTACTCGCACTAACAAAATATAACCCAGGATAACCACACAAAAGAAATAAATTTACAGTCAAGAAGTAGTTAGTAGTTACAGAAGTGGATTAAGAGAAGTATGCGGCAATTAGCACAGAACTCAGCTCCAGTGCTTACGGACAAGAGCTACACTGTCCACAATTGGCAAGATGTTCTCCAGGGTGGATGTTACTGTACAACAGCAAAGTTGCCTGTTCCTAGAGTCCGTTGAGTAGCAACACTGACCTGAGGTGCCATTACTCCAGAAGGCTCAAAGCCTTTTGCTTCTTCAAGTAGGTTTCTTTCTTCATTTGGCTAAGAGTAAAAACAACAAAAACACCAAAACATGTTCATGGTATATTTAAGTGCTTGCCCTGAATTGCTTGAAGCTGACTTGACACAGCACCAAATATTTTTCATGCACAGACAGTGAGAACTCCCACTCCTGACTTACAGTGACAAGAGGGTATTCCCTCGCTGGCCGCAAGTCATCAAGACTTTGTTTAACATATTCTTCAGCAACAAAAGCTTCCTTTAATCCAGGGAAAAGATTTTCATATTCTGTAGGATCAGCAAGGGACTCAGCAGCTTTTTGATTGACTTTAGAGAGATTCTCCCGCCACAGTTTAACAACCCTGGAGATGCAAAGCACGTTTGTTACATACACTCATTTTGACAACACAGTTCATGCTCTGCATACGCTTTGAGGTTACCTTGAAACCTGGCTCGGCAAATATGTCCGTGCAAGGAAAGCGGCTTCTGGGAGACGCCCGGTTTTAATCAGGAGTTCCAAACATGAATCAAGCCTGTAAGATTTTAAAATGTGATTTTAACCAGTAAGTTTAATAAAGACAGGTTTTTTATTAGATTAGCTGTTTGTTTTATTACATTAAAGTGTTTTCGTTTCAGATTTTAGAAGTAGCAGCCATCACAAAATAGTGTCAGCTTCTCTGAAAAGGTACCTGCCACAATCTTCCTCCAGGAAGTTTTAAGTTAGCCACAGTGAAGCATTTAAAGAACCTACAGGTGAGAAAGCTTAACAGCACAATCTGAATCTCTTGCTCGCTACTTACTTTCCTTGCAGGAAGTAGCTCATAAATGCGACATTGTTCTTCCCGTCTTTTTCCGCTCCTTCAGCTAACTTATTCACCATGTTAGCGTTTCCTGAAGCTGTAGCCAGGAGCAGCAGCCCTCCGTAGTCTTGTGCATGGTGGAGACACTCCTGGGCTAAGCCAAACTGGCATTTACTAATGGCAAGCTCAGCAAGTTGCTTCCATTTCTGTTCTGACTAATGGTGCAAAAAAGGGGAGGGAAAAAAAAAAAAAAAAAGGGTTTTCTGTTTATATTTTATTTTTGAACAGCATGTAAAGATTTTTCAAGAGCATTCAATATGAAAATACAAGTTCACTTGTGAAGGTACTGGTAACTGTCACAATGTAAGAAAGGCATTTGTGTCTGTAACTAAGTTAACATTCCTTATCACTAACTTCATCATTTTGCAGCGGGAACTGTGACACCAGTTCTCTCAATAACAGCTAGGGGATAAATCACTACCTGTCAGCCTTCCCAGTGCATCAGTCTATTTGCCAAGGCTGGAACAAAAGACTAGAGGGTTCAGTCCTGGCATTCCTCCTCCCAGTGTTAAATAGTGGAGATTAAGACTTGGTTCAAGCTTTCTATTCTGCACAAGTTTCTGTAGCTTTCCAGACAGACAACGTTCTTCTGTACCCATCCCACAGCTTAGATTCCTTTGAATCCCAGGCAGAACCATTTCATTGAGGAAGCTGGAGGCATTTACATGGAGTTCAAGGAGCTGTGCTGCCTCCCCACATACCACTGTCTTTTCCTCCCGGGCCTCTTAGATTCATGCTAATACTCAGAATCTGTATGAATCACCAAAAATGTTTACCTCTGCTTCCACTGCAAGTTGATAGGCTATTTTTAATTCTCCAAGTTGAAGAGCAAGTTCAAAACGATGCTCTGGATCTGTCGATACTGCAAGAGCTTGTTGTTTGAAGCCCTAAAATAAAAATCTGAAAGTAAGGCTGATCTGTCAGGACAAAAGCCCTCTAAATAAGTTAGAGTATTCTCAAATAAATAGGGATGATTAACAAGAGTTCATGCTTACAGATAAAGTGATCTGGTTTTGCTTAGCAAATTCAATTAGAAACGTGGATAAACTGATTATTACATTTTTGATGAGTAAGAAGTAGTTTTCTTGCCTGTTTTTCAAGAAAATGTGCAACTCTGGTTCTCTGTTCTTTTGGAATTGTGGGAAGAACTTTGTCAGCCATACCGAAATCTCTTCTCATCACAGCAGTTTGATATTCGAGCACTGAGACCAGCAAAGAGTAGCTAACAATGTTTAGCTCTTTATCACCCAAATAAAGCCGGTTGTCCTTAGGGATATACCCCAAAAGATACATTGTTCTGAAACAAAATAAGGAATATTCATCTTGAATAGATCCATTACTAAATAATCTATAAAAATACAATAGTTCTTGTGGTAGCAAGAATATTAACATGAAGAATTCTACTTTCACTGTAAGTACACTTCCACAGAACACTGTTTATCCCCTCCAAGATTACGTTACTGCCTCAGAAAATACATTAGCATGAAATGCAGCAAAGTGGTAATGCACAGCAAGCAGGTCACAAGGTTCACCTTGTCCCAACTTGGCTGAAAGGACCTTTAACACTCGCTTATAACCCGATGCAGCAGCTTACCTGTCTAAGTGGGCAATAGTGACAATTTCTCCTCCAACATAATAGTTGAGTCTGTTCACAGAACTGGTGTAAATAAAGCAGTCGCCCACCCACAAGCCTGTTTTCACAATCTCCTGAATCTCGCCAAGAACCTGCAAATTAAGTTCAGTTTAATTAGATATGTAAAAGGGCACTTTTAGAAAGCAGGAAGACTATTGTGTTTTCAAGTTAAACTTAATATTCTATACTTAAGTCAATACTTGGGCAAGTTGCAATCTATATCAAAACCTTTTTGCAAGTAATTAAGTGATGCTTTGAGTTTTACAAAAACGCTGTAACACAGGAAGTCCCTACCTTAATACTTAACTAAACCAATTACAAACCCAGTAAACAAGCACCAAGCTAAGTGTCCAGCAAGATAATAAAAGGAAAATTTCAGAAGCAAAGTTGTGTTTCTGACATTTCACAGCATGAGGTTTTTCTACTTGTTTTCAAATTTCAGTAACATTTCAAAACTTGAAAATTGTAGAAGAGCAATGTAAACCTACTAAGGGTGTGGTTTAAGAGCATGCTTTAATCTCTGAAATCATGAGAGAGTAGTGAACATGTCTGAAGAGCAGAGTAGGCATCAAGGTCTGTCATACCAGGATTCCAAAAGGGATACTCTCCCTAGGAAATCCTAATAATTATTAGCAGTGTTCCTCAGGCAGATGCATACTGTGGAAACTAAGATCTAACAGCACTATGTTTAGGACTAAATTTGCTATATTCTGAGAGAACCTGCTTTGATGATCTCTAATCCTATTCCATTTCTCAAACAGAAGGTACCTCAAAAGCATCTTCAATTCCATCTTCGGTGACACCTTCGTGTGTTTCTTGGGCTGCTGCAACTTTTTCTGACAGGTATTTCAGAATGAAGAACGACTCTTCTGTAGCAATGCAGACAAGCTCACCCGAGTCAGACCAGAAAATCTGTCTCATTGGAATCAATAACAACAGTGGTTTAGAGACCCCAGGGTAAGAAAGGAGCATCTATAAATTAAGGTTAAAACATACTAGCGGAAGCTTTAGAACCTGAGAAGACAACACGTACAGTCACTCCCCTCCCCCCCACCTCACCTCTGCTACATGACTGAAATCATAAGTAATAACTTAAGCTTAACAGCTTGGCTTCATTCAAGAAAATCAGCAGTCTAGCCAAAAAAAACCCCACAGTAAATACAGCCAGGTACACACCTTCAGTCCCATCTAGACACTTACGTGTTTGGGCTGAATTTCAATTCTGCGAATCAGTTCAGTGTTTTCCCAATCATAGAATGCCAAACCATTAACAGATCTGACCCCCAACAGGAACCCACCATAGATGCCTGCAAGAAAATAAAGGTAGAAGAAATCCACATTATGCAAAAACAAGGTGCCAACATATCCATTTTGAAAGTAAATACTTACCTTCTGCTCCAAAATCAGGTTTGAATGACTTCTTCTCTTTGAAATTTTTAAATATCTTTACAACACTGTTGCTCTCCCTGATCGCGTATCTAAATATTGGAAAAAAAAATAAATTATTCAGCTTCCAAAGTAGCAAATTATTAGAATTCTAAGCTGATACAAAACAACAGAGTTTTTCTTCAAAAGGAAAATTTTAAAGCAGGACAGTTATTCTAAGTTCACTATCCACAGGTTTTAGTCTTCATGCTAGTTTACCAGTTGCAAATTTACATTAACACAAACTAAAAAACCTGCAACACTTACTCCGAAGAATCATGTGCCCATACAAACTCCTGTGCAGAACCAAAGCTCTTGTTTCTCAGGGCCATAGCTGTGTAGATGATATATTCACCATCACCACACACTACAACAAACCTAGAGCAGGAGAAAAATGCATTTGTCGGACATCTGTGTTCAGTTCAAGAGGCATGATCAAATAATCTGAAAAGCTGAAGGCCTTGAGCCAACTGCAAATACAGACAGCATGAAAGAGCTTCATGTATTCCGAAAGCATCACAGAACGGCATTTTCCTCTGTGTCATGTTGCTAGCTAGTGGCTATTCCTTATTCCTTCTGGTCTCTACTGAGCAGCTTGTGTACCTTGGATCTCTTCACCTTTTCTTTTCATTTAGCTTATTTGTTAAAAAACAATTCAAGAAGTGCTAAAGAATGTGGTTTACAGCTGTATAAGGTACATTTGCATACTACCCAGAACATCCAGCTTGTGTGTTTAAGCAGCTCTTACGGGCGAGGCGCATCGATCCCCGACTCACAGGGCCTGCCTCCGATACCTCTTCCCCACGGGCTCTCAGCCACCAGCACAAAAGCAATTGTTTTCATTCAAGTTTTCTAATATAAAAAAAGAAGTCAGAAACGTTGAAGTATTTTGTTCTCAAATCTCTTACCGTCCATTAGGGTTGTGCTGAATTGTCTGAGGATAGATTTCACAGCTCCCCATGTCCTTTACAGCCAGTGGCAATCTTTCTCCATCTTTGATTTCAGCATCGCCCATGGCTTTCAAGTTAGCCTGTTGAACTTCTGAATGTTTAGCCCAAATAATTTTTCCATTTGCATCCATGGACATGGCAGGTTCTTCACGACCAAGCTAGGAAGTATAGCGTAACAATTTAGCAAATAGAGAAAACACATTTTTTTATTTTCTTTTCAGTTGAACACATCTAGTTCAGTACGCTGGCTCTGTCTAAAAATGCCAAGTAAAATGCCAAATTTTCAGTATTTTACATATCACGGAATCAGAAATCAGTTGCTCTGTACACAGGAAAGTAATGAATCACTATTCTCATTCCAAAACATTAATTGTACCTTAACAATAATGCTGCCTTCGTCATATCCCAAAGCCACGTTATTGGACCCTCTTAAACTGGCCACACACCACACTCTCTCCATGCCGTAGTTGAGGGTACTCTCCAGGCGGTAAGTGCTTGAATGCCAAATGCGCACAGTTCCTAGGGGGAAAACAGAAACACGTGCCTTCCATCCCTTCTCTCAATGCGAGGGTGTAGCCAAACCACAAGAAGTTTTCCCATTAACTCTTCCCCTGTCCTTTATATATCAGAAAATACAAAATTACCATCTTCTGAGCCTGTGATAATGATGGGCAATTCAGGATGAAAGCTGACACACGACACGTTTTGAGCATGTCCTTCCAGTGTCTGCACACATGTTTTATTCTGCAAAAACAGTCGGAAATACAGGTACAGATAATAAACATGTTGCTACAATATTACATTCATTTCTTGAAAAAAAAAAATCTCAAACCCAAGATTTATCTGAAAATGCATTTCTTCCAGCAACATTTTCAAGATGTCCCAACAGCATCAGACATATTAAAAATTATGATTGTATTGAGGTAATTTCTCCTGCCCAGAAGAAAATATTTATTTCCCTTAACAGAGTTGTGTTCCTCTATTTTCAGATGGGTTCCTGCCCAGGTTTTCTTAGAGATTAAAGCAAGACAGAAAGCAGAGCTCACTGAAAAAAAATCAAAGCTAAACATCAATTAAATTCCTGCAGTGCATACTTGAATTAACAGCACTAGCTTTAAATTCCCAGGTTTCCTCAAGGGTTCAAAGTTGGGGTTTTTTTGTTGTTGTTCTTTTTCCAATGAAAAATGTGTCATGAACAATTTCCTCCCCACTTCCTTCTTTCCAGGGAACAAAAGAGGAAATCTGTGTGTGTATCCAAATCCTTTCCCTCTTTTTCTGTTTGTTCACTAATGGTTTTGCTCTGGCAGCCTGCACAAGTTTATGAAGAGCTGAACACGTACCTGGTAGTCCCAGATCTTAACCAACCGGTCATCTGCACCTGAAATGAGATACGGCTTGTCTCCTCCACTGTAATAGTCAATGCAGTTCACTCCTTTCTCATGACCTTCCAAAGTAAAGTTGGGTGAAGAAGAGCCAAGCTGCCACACCTTCCCAGAGGAAAAAAACCAAACAAATCAACCCCAGCCACATGTAGTTATTCATCTTTTGCATCCGGGTCAACCTTGCCAAATGAAGTATTCAGACGTACTTTACAATTCCAAAGATACATAATGTGACATTCCAAAGCCATGATTGTTATCTTAGGTGAAGAACCTGAAGAGCTGCTTATCAAGATATCAATCCTCCCCTCGCAACCAAAAAGAACACGCTGAGTTGCACATGCTGTGCTCACACCTCAAAACAACATAACTGGTTTCTTTCAACTTTTTTTAAGGACACAAAACCCTTTAAGACAATGTAAGAAGTAGGATCTGCTTATGAAATTAACTAATAGACCCAGAAAAAGCAATCAACTATTTGTGCACACACAGGCTGCCCTCACTGTGTTCTGAATTTTTTTCTAGTTAGATTAAATGACAAATCTCAAGCTAAATTAAGACTCAAAATTGAGTTGTAGATCTACTGCTATTTTCTCATGATTATCACATCAAATCAATATTTATATGCACCTAATCTCAACATCCAAGGACATATGAAATAAAAACTGACTTTAAAAACCAATATACTGATAATTCGTACGGAATGAGAGGAAGTCTCACAGCTCAGATGGCTGTAGATCTATAGTCCCAGATATTTAATAACAGTTTCACTCACTATGAGTACTATGAGAGGTTGGTGACACCTTTGGAAAAAATTCAATAGATAGGCAAGAATATGAAAATAATGGGAGAAACACCTTTGCTTTTTTTTTTTAAATGCACACAGTTAAAGGTTACTATACCCGCTATATAGAGAGTTTCAGTTCTCCCAAACTACTCATAGACAGTGTAACCATTACTTCTCCTGAGTATTTCTATGTAATCCAAATGGAAATGCAGCATTTTTAGTGAACTGCATTTCAATGACTAGAGGTGACAGGTGATCTTGTAAGTTTACTGAATTAGTAGGTGCACAGTAACTCAACCAACATTCAGGTCTTTGACCAATAAAAATACCATTATTGCAACTGCTTGTAAGAATTCTGACCCATTATCCATAGAGTATTATTGGTTTGTGTGCTCTGGTAATTACTTAATGACTAAAAAAAAGCCCAAAATACAGTTTCTTTACCTTGATCGTTCTATCCAAAGAGGCACTGGCAAATTGATTGTTATCTTTTGGGTTTATGACGATCTGCATGACATAATGGGTATGTCCTTCAAACACTTGAGAACAAGACCATTTTTTATCCCAGTCCCAGAGCTTAATGAGCATGTCATCTGAAAAAATAAAACAAAACCAAGCTTCAGTTAGTTCAACATATTCTGCCACTTACCTTCTTAAACTACATAATCCATGATAATTTAAATTCTCACTCATCCCTTCCTCCTTGAAAGGAGGCATTGCTAACAATGTATTATTCATCATTCCTTGCAAGAAGGACCCCAGGGAGTACGAGTCACTTTAAAAGATTGTCCAGTGAAATGGTGATAAAACTAAGAAACACATCTGTCTTAAAAAGGGGAGATTCAGAATTAAGTTATTGAATTATTAATCTTAAAATACTGGGCAGATATCAAGGAACCGGACCCATGCTTTCTTCTACAGCACCTGCTCTGAAGAGCACTAACATAGGAAGCAGAAACAACCAAGCTGACTGCCTAGGAGTGTATTTTAAGTGTAGTAGCTTCAACAGCAAACCACAAATATATGGTGCTTCTAACTTGCAAGGCTCTGCATTCTTGCAGAGCTCCAGCTGCTTTAGTAAGGTTTCCAGAAATGAAAAGGACTGAGTAGCATGATGTTCTTGGGCAGTATCAGCTGGGATACTGTGATCTTCCTAAGTATCATAGATCACCTCAAATACCAGAGAACTCAGTAGTATTTTGAGAAAAAAAGATGAGTTATCTGTTGCTTCAAGTCAGATTGTCACCTGAAAGCACACTCCAAACCATTAGGTAGTTGTTTTTAAAAAACAGAACTTTAGCTTGGCAAACGCTCCAACTACAGCTCATTAGCACATATATGAACCTTTCCTCTGGTAGATATTAAGCAACAAGGTTCTTCGGTCTTCTCTGACAAGAGCATGAGCTATTATACTTTAAATCGTAAGTACCAACTGATATTCCACTTAAAAACCAAACACATCTGGCAAAGAAATAGCATGAAGTGACAAGTGCCATAATGGCTACTTGCTCAAGGGTTCCTGGTTCAGCAGAAAAAGGAAGAAACAAACAATCCCTCATCAGACAGAAAACAGGATTCTGAAAATAGCTGGCTAATAAATAAAAGAATATACCAAAGAACGCTTACCGCTGCTTGTCAGTATGAAAGGCTGTGTGGGGTGCACAGCAATACAACGAATGTAATCTGAGTGTGCTTCAAACATGTGAACTCGTTCCAAGGTGTTATAATTAAAAACTCTAATTTGCATGTCATCCTATGAAAGGGAAGCAAAGCCACCATTAAAACAGGACTTCCTGTATAACAGACCTTATATTCAATGCAGGGTAGCTAGAATAAACATTCCACCATCGAAGAGCCTCTGACTACAAGATGTTTAAGAAAATCTATTTTCTATACATCACTAATGATTCAAATTACACTTTTATTCAGAAGCCTATAAATTACCCAATTGTATGCCAAGGCATTTATGAAATGGAAAAACCTTCAGTTAAAATTTCATTTTAAATACCCTTTTGAGTTAAAACTAAGGTAAGTCCAAAAAGGCTTTAACAATTATTAATGTTTTATATGAAAACAAAAAGCAGCATAAAATCTACAATGATGTTAATGCTGCAGGGCCAGGAGGAAAGAAGTTGTAGCTCTAAGTCACGTGGAAAGGTGAGTTCAACTTCATTTTTGAAAACAGATTTTTTCTTTTGAGAGGAGGGGAGAGAGATATTTGTTTCAGATACAGTATTATTAAAAGCAGTATTCCCAAACCTTCCTTAAAAAAAAATTCAAGAACTATCCAACAAGGAATAAAACAACAGATAAAGCTTTCAGAAATGGCCATGACTTACAAGGCCATGGGAGTGAATGAAACTGATTGATAAGCTCTACATCACTTGATTTATCCAAAGCATTTACTTTTCCACTGTCTTTTCCTCTTTCACACATCTGCCTGTTTAAGCAGCAACACCTACAAAAAGCTCTTCAGAACAGCAGGAAAGGACAAGTGTTTTCTTTGAGACCAGCCTATCAGCGTAATGAACAGGGAACTCAGAAAAAGCAATGACTAATGACACATCTTCATAGTCACCGAGACCTGGCCCTGCTGCTGGAGGCAGCTGTCCTGCCCTTCCCTTACCACTTCTCACTACTGCACTGCAGCCTCTCTGGGGAAAGCTGGGACAATCACAGCTGCACACCGAATCAGATCAAGCAGCTGATCTGGGTGAAATTAAGTTGATAAAATAAAAAGTGGAGGCTAACTTTCATCAGGTACTAATCCAGTTCCCATGAAGCTGTTTGAACTCTTGCACCGCCAAAGATGCAGCATTGTACTTCTTGGGAAACGCTGCAAACTTACGCACACCTCAAGTAACTGGGTCATAAGACATATGCATAAGACAGAAATGACAGTTTGTTTTCACTCTGTGTGTAGAGCAGAACGCAAGAAAAACACTGACAAAAAATTTTAGGCACTACCTCAATCTAAACAAAAAATTCATTCCACTTAGAAGAACATGTTACCAAGATTAGAATAAAAGCATTCAACATCAAATAAAAGCAGAGTACTTGTCCAGAGGTGAGCAAACTCTATAAAATTTTTAATATAAAACCAAGAATAAAAGTAAAAAGTAACTTCTAAGTCATCTTATCTAAGACAGCCAATAGTTTCATCTTAGTTAAGTTAGCACTACTATTCAGTCAAAATTGGATGCTGAACACATTCCAGTTGAAAGTAGACTAGATTCAACTTTTGCTGTCATTACACACAGAATTAGCCAACATATTAGGTTGCTTTTCTTTGAAATGAAAAGTTTACCTTTCTAAGCTTAAAGGAGAAAATTTCTGGGGAACTGTAGTGAAGTATTCCTTTCTAGTCTATAAATTAATATCAAATAATTTTATTATGCGATGAACAGAGGAATGGCAAGAAACTAAACTAGAGAAAGTACTACTGCTTATGGAAATCACAAGAGAATGACAGCTTACAGCGCCCGTAACAACCCAGTTCTTTCTTGCCACAAATTTGGCAGCTCTCACTGGCAGGTCACACACTTCAAAAGTCTTCACCAGAGTCTAAAAACAAAAAAAAAGTTTATAGTACTGGAGAAAATATCCATTTTGAAATCAGCTTTTAATATTTTCTTAACAACGTGCAGTATGTTGCCTTTTGCAACTCTCCAAGAATCCTATAAGGCTACAAGCACACTTTTTAAAAGGAACACACCTGTGAAAGCAGGGAGATACTTGCCTGTTCCGTTAATATCACCTTTATGTTCTCCCTTCGTTCTTAAACCCCACCCCTGAATATCTTTGGAGCTGCTGCCCAATTTCACCTCTACTTGATAGACAGGTAGATGTCTAACAGTTCCTATAACCTTCACAAATATAGACAGCAAGTACAAGACAGAAGCATCTAACCTTTCAGCTGGAAAGGCATTAATTTGCAAGGAATCCACAAAGGAAATAATTATTGAAAAACAAATGTATAGTAAATGAAACATTAAGTTACAGCTAAAGATATTCCTTTGCTATTATTATAGCTACTTTTGTAATAAGCCAAGGGAGAGCATAGTCAGGGACAACAATTTAGGATTCTTCTTCTGCATCTTGTAGTGAAAAATCAAATTTATACATCTGTCAGCTATGAGAATTTCATAGTAAAGGAAAACCAAAATAATCACCTGTGTTTCATGGTTCCAAACACAGACACTGCCATTGTAAAGGCTAGCCAACATCCATGGTTCCGTGGGATGCAAGTCTACGCTCTTGACCCGGTCAGACCGAGCTGTTAGCTTCCGTTTTATATCAAGTCGGAGAGGCTAGAGAGAAAGCAAATTAAGAATACCAAGTTACTCCACATAAAACTTGCACAGAAATATGATGGAAGAAGGAAAGCTGAAGTTAAACCTTAAAAGGAGTCAATCGTTTTCAGGCAGACAGAAGACTACTACTCTTTTCTACCCATCTCCTTATTTGTTTCTGCAGAGGTTTCTGGAAACATCACATCTCCACCAATGCCAGTGGGTCTATTTAATCTACTTTTGTGAAATTCAGACATTTTTCATACTGTAAAATGTATCTCCAGCACAGCCAACAAAAGATGCACTGTATATCCTCCTGGTGTCCCTGAACTACCAAAGCAAAGAGATTTTGTTTCTGATACAAATGATAGCAAATTAACTGTTCTGCTACTTCAGCTGAAAAACCAGATGGAAAACCCAGTTATCACAACGGAACACAACAGTATTTTCCCATTATAAATTTATTTCCGTTCACAACTCCAACATGAAGTTTTACAATAAAACAAGATGTTGTAAAAACTGTGGGGAGGGAAAGTTTAAGTCTTTCCTTTACAAAGAAGACTTTCACCTTCCACTTTCATCACTGGCAATGTAAAGCCAGAGTATTTAAAAGGCATGAAGTACAGCACAGTGATTTCCAAAGTATTTAAGGCATTATAGATTCCTTTAGACAGCCAAAGGACTGCTGAGCTCGATGCTGCTGGCACCTCCGAGAATTTAATGGGTGATATCCAACAAAAAACCACTACATTTTTAGTGACAGAGTAAAATTAATAAAACCTGCAGCTACAAGATACCGCAAGGAGGAAAAGATACCTAGCTATTGTGTAGTACCGGTAACTTATGGGCGTGACATCTGACGGTAGAGAATGAACTTGTGGTTTCTTTCTCCCACCATAAACACTAGAAAAATGGGCAAGATTGTATGCTTATCCTTGGAATTGCTCATACCTACTGCTGCTAAGGTTGGCTGATCTAAGAGGTTAACACATACTCAAAACACCTGGACAACTGTTAGGTCTGTTTGATGAATACCACTCTGGTAGCACAGCCCACGGGATCTCCTCTGTGACTTCAAGCATAACGACAGCAGGGGACTTTCAAGTGCTTTCTTATTATTATTTAACTCAGGTTGCAGAAGAACACTATGACTTCTTCAGGCAGCGGAGGAAGAGAGAAGCTCGGGTTCAACAGTGCAAGAAGTCCCTGCACAGGCACCCCCGGCTTGTCCTGCCCAGAGCCAAACCCAACCCCCTGCAGCAGGGCCAGCGGAGTGCCGAAGGGCCCTGGGACGCCCAGGCCCGGCTGCTGGCTCGTCCTGGCGGGGCGGCTGCTCAGCCCGTCGCCCTGCGGGGCCTCCGCTCTCCTCCTCACGTCCCATCGCGCTGGTTTTCCTGGGGCGCGAGGGGGAGCCGGCCAGGGCAGCAGCCGCGGGGTGCAAGGCCGGGCTACGCCGCTGAGGCCGCCTACAAACACCCAGGGGGGACTGTTCAAGCCCCGGCGCTCGGGCAGACCCGCCGCGGCACCTACCGGGGCAGCCCCCCGGCCTTCCCCGCTCGGGCCGCCGCCCGCTCCAGCCCGAGGCGTGCCGCCGGGGCCAAGCTCCCGCCCCGCCGGGCTCTCCGGGCGGCAGGCCTCCCCCGCGGAGCCCGCCCCAGACTCACCATGGTCCCGCGTCGTCCCGCGGCAGCGCCGACAGCTGAGGTGTCGCTGCGCCCCGGAGCCTCCGACGTGGAGCTTCCGGGCCCGCCGCGCTCGCGAGAGCTGCGCCGGGAAAACCGCGATGCTGGGCCTGCCCCTTGGCATGCCGGGATATGTAGTCGGCCGCGCGGGCGCGCGCGCCGCGGGGCAGGCCGGGAGCTGTAGTTGCCGCCACCGGGAGCGCGCGCCCTGTCCCCTCAGGGCGGCAGCCGCCCGCGCTGGCCCCGCGCCGGGCCTCGCCTCACCTCCGACCGCCCGGTGGGCTGACGGCGCCGGAGAGCTGCAGGGCTGCGCCCAGCGGCGGCCGCGCTGGAGAAGAGAGGGGTCCTGTGAGCCCCTTGCCCCGCTCAGCCTGGGCTCTGTGTGCGTGATGGCGACCCCGGCCACAGGGGCCAGCTCCACCGTGGTCCTGTAGCAAGGCCCTGGCAGGAGCCCAGCTCATCTCTCTCGCTCGGGAAGAAAGGTGTGAGCCTGGTGCGTCCTGCAGACCTTGTAGATGTGAAAGACTATGTGACACTGTCCTCGTCTTAATCTTTTTTTGTCAGATAAAGGTGCAAACAGCATCTAGTAGAAACGTTACGGGAATGGGAGATTTTGGGAAGCACAAAAGCGCAAGGAACCACTGTGGAGAAAATTTCTCCTAGCACTGCTGCTAGACTGAAGTGCCATCTTTAATTAAAAACTGCAACCCCCCCAGTTCATTGTGTAAAGGAGAGGAATGGCAGGGAGGATATCCCTACTCATTGGGATTCGGTTTAAGAAAATGCTCCTTTTGATCCAAGTGTTCACCTGGGGATTAGGAGCCCTGTGTGCTCTATCCTGGAACACAGTAAGAAGGATTACATTGCCCTGGAGTGTTTACAGTTTGAAGGACATAAACAAACAAAAGGGTGACAGAAAGATTACTTCAACTCTTCTTGTTTTCACTCCAAGACAGCAAAGACAGAAAAGACAGATGCTTAAAATTAAAAAAAACCAAACCACAAGCCTGATGAAAATAAGTGAGAAGACAAATGCTTGAAGTAAGAAATGGGGCAGGAAGTTGTCAACCAAGCGTTATGGGTGAGTTTAGACTTTGAGCTGTCTTTAAAGCTTTCTTTTCACTTTCAATTCATTATCCTAATGATTGTAGAACAACGCTTAAAACATTTGAGTGCAGACTTTTCAGGATAAGCTTGCTTAAAAAGTAATGGTGTGAGTAAAATTTATGACTTTTGAGTCTAATTCATTATTTTTAGACAGCTGAGGCGGAACACTGAAAGAGCAGGCTGGAACACTGAAAGAAAAGATGTAGGGGAGGATGAAGGTAGTGAGGGATGAACAGCACACATATATATTTCCTTGAAAAACTCAATGAGATCTTGCCCGGAGAGAGATGAAGGTATTGCAGAGAAATCAAAGACAGCAAGGAAGGTAACTGAAAGATGAAGGAATAGAGCTTGTTAGTCAAGAAAATAACAGCAGGGAAAGGAAAAAATTACTTTGCTGTTAGCTTCTCCTGGGAAGCTGTAATAATAGAAAAACTAACGTGCAGAAAAGAGGCACGGGGTATAAGCAGCCAAGGCTGACCTTACAGTGGGAAAGAAGCAATGAAATGGAGCAATGACATTAAGAATAAGAAATATCCCTTGCAGCTGTTAGATGCCAGGGTACCGGTTTTGAGTCAAGGAGCCCATGGACCACAAATACCTGGAAATCAAATGGGTGTACAGAGGAAATACTATTATTTATTTGTTTCCCTTTCATATTCTTTTCTGTTTCACTGGGATTATATACGAAGTAGCTGGAACCATGGGAAGTCTCTAAGGAGACTTTCAATATAGGCATTGAATATTAACAAAATCTCTACTTCAGGCCCTTTTATGTGACCCAACAGCTATTCTTATACCTATTTACTGAAATACATTTTTCAGGGGAAGAAACCCAACCCAATGTTTTCTTCCAGAGTGGCTGAACAGAGGAAACTTCACTTCTTGTGGGCATTGCCCCATTCTGCAGTTCCTCCTTGCCACTTTCATACCCCTGCCTGCTTGGCTGTGCAGTAGCACCTGCTGCGGCTTCCCGGGAGCATCGCATATGGGCGCTGGGCATTTGGCTATTTCCTCCTGGGCCTGGAAAAAGTCTGGCATTTCCTTTACCTTGGAGGAAGGGCAGAAACTTGGGTTTGTCTCCCTCCTGTTACTTTTGTGGCTACTTGGTATCTTTAGGACCACAGACAGAAAGGGAGGAGGGAATGATGCGGGGTAAATGATGAGATGACTACAGATCAGTAGAGTGCAATCGTGGGCCTTGCTTCCTTAAGAAACCAGAATAAAGCTGTATGTAATATTTACAGTGCAGCATCTGGTACCGTTCTACAACTGTCTTCCTGTTAGAAACACAAGCAGCATTTTCATGAAGTGTGGATATGTGTGTATAATAAAGAAACCGGTAATACATCCTATTGCAGGACACATTTCCTGTAGGTGCAAAGCTATTTTAAAATCCACTGAAAATTTGTAACACAAAGCATTAAAAAGGACCTTTTTTATTAGAAAAAATGGGTGTTCTGAACAACTGGGCGGCTCAATCCTGATAGTTGAAGCAACTGCAGTCTGACAGATTACATTTTGTGAAGCTGAAAAATGGACTGGAGTTCTGTAATAGAGGACTTCTGCACATTTTTGGTGGTGATGATTGAGTTAGAAACATTGCAGCTGTAATGGTGTTGCAACAGGAGTACAACAGTCGTAAGGAGGAATTAACTATGGTACTGTTTCAGCCTACTAGTAATTTCCTCTTCACAGGGCTCTTGCTTCTCGGAATAGCCAGACCATTTGACCTTACTTTGCTGAGATTTCAGTTTGGATGCTTTGGCTATAAAATTATTGGCAGGTTTTGAGTTTGCATGGCAAGAAAAATGTTTTCTGAAAGCAAGATAGGTTTTTTTTTAAGATTTAAAAAAGAATAGTACAATATCATTCTTCCAAAGAAAAAAGTTGAAGTAGTTTGGGATATCAATCACAATCACCTACAGTTTATCCTCAGTGTACCGAGTTAATTTTAAATTTAATCCACTGTAAATCTGGATTAAAAACTCCCTTGAAACCATAGTATTTCACATTGCTGCAGATCAGGTATACAGCAGTGTTGTAGAACGCGGTTTTTTCTCTTTGCATCTGAGATGCCCTCTGAGCCTCCGTCTCTTCTCACTCTCTTGAAAACACACTAGCCATGGGTGTAATCCTGACTCATACACAGAGATCAGAGTATTCAACTCACTACGATAACAAGGAATTAAAATGCGGGTAAAGACACCAGAACCTTTAGCATAACTGCCCAAACTGTGCAGTTCCTATTAGAAAAAACTAATCCCATCCTCTCCAAACCTGCAGTCTGCCAGTAGCAGCCTGGTGGTGCATAAACGGATAGTTTAAAAAAATGGTTGTTGCTTTAATAATTGGACTATTTTAAGATTCAGCTGGACAGGGTGCTGGGCCATCTTCTCTAGACTGTGCTTTTCCCAGGAGAGGTTGCATCAGATGATCCTTGAGGTCTCTTCCAACCTGGTATTCTGTGATTCTATGTGCTGTGTACAGAGAAAATAGATACTGCAGTATGTAAAGCAGGGATTGGAAGTTCAATATTTGAATTCGCCTAAAATTATGGGTGACACTTTCATTACAGGCCTGCCTTTTCAACATACAATTCTGCCAAACTTCAGCTGTGTGGGTTTCAATGGTTTTGTATTGGATGTCTTCATCTCAACAAGGGACTTAATGTCAACTTGTATTTCCAAGTTTCAGTAGAAGGTTTTAGTCACTTTTTAAAAGGTATTAACGGAACACAAAATACCAACTTCCTTAAAATCAGCAACAGGAAAATCATCAGCATTTTTATCAGAATCTGATAGGGATTTAATTTAACTAGAAAATATAACATAAAGTATTAATTGTGGTAGCACAGTAAGTTACCCACATGCTAGTAATGACAGAAAGGTCCACATACAGGGAACTCTGACAAAAAAAAAAGGGTTCTTAGTGAGATTGAACAAATTGTTGTACATAATATAAAGACTCTGGTTCTTACCCTCTTGTGCTGCAGCTTCTCTGAGTACATTCCATTCATTAGAGAAGTGCGATCTTTGTGTCATTGCTGTAATCACTTAACAGGAGCGATCCGGATTGACCTGCTAGTGCTTCTGATTTATTAACACTTGCTTCTTTGCATTTTATTTTCTGGAGACCATAGTCACAATTTTGGCATGATTCCGCTTCCATTAAGATTGGTGGCAAACGGGCAGGCCTTGAAACCACAGAAGTGGTTTGGAATGCAGCGGTGTATATCCTCCCAGGTATTCCAAACTGAGAGCATATAATTTCTTTCTTTAATCAGATTTACAATGCCTTCCTCTCTAGCTGAATGTTGGTATTAATGTTCATGTGTTGCGTTTTGAGGATTCAAATAAACTCATTCAATTTTCTCTGCTCTTCTTTAAACCTGTCAAAGTATTTCTAAGATCTGATTCAGCAAGCAGTTTAGTTTGCCCTGAATATAGTCTTGAGATAACATGAACTACAAAACTTATAAAATAGTTTCTTCTTGTCTGAAGAGTATCAGTCTGGTATCCACTTAAAAATTTCTATAGCGATATTCATTACTTCAGGACAAAAATATTCATTTATTTTCACTTTCAATTGCTATCATATATTATTACCTTATCACTGCTGACCACAGAGTTGGAGTGTGCCTGGGAGATGATTCAGCACCACGTTTTCCATAAACTTGCAAAAACCATTTATTGAACAGTATTACCAATCATCAGACTGATCTGTTGCCAGCAGTCTGGAAAACTGAAAATACAGCATTTGTTTTCTCTTAACATTAGACAAGATTGACATACAGGAATTTTTTATCCAGATATAAAGTGGTAATAAAAGGAAGTTTAAGAAGAGCACTGTGGATGCTTACTCAATGTGTATGGTTAGTGGGCAGACTTTGATAATTGACTACAGCTTGTGAATAAACAAAGTTGTTTGTTTTTTCTTGATCAGGCAGTTTTGTGTTTTCCAGATGCGGAGATAAGGTTTCAGCCCCTGGTGTAACATCTGCATGTATAACGTGCATAAAAATACACAATCAAACTGTCAAAGCACATTCATTTAGTTAAAAGGAATGAAACAGCATTAATATCTAAATATTCTATACTAGGATCTGTTTTACAGGAACAGTAATGATGTTAAAACTATTTTTATGGGACTGCAATGATGTAAAAGTATCTCTCAGTTGTGTATTTTCTCCAGAAACAAAGGGCGGGAAATGACGTTAAAGAGTAGCTGTCATTCTTGTTACTAAGATCTTATTGCTTGGGCACTCATCCTGCGTGACCTAATGCTCCTCTTTAGTTTTTTGTCTTTTGTTTTATAGTTTGATAGCAGTTGTTTCACCATGGGCTCAAATGCATAAAACTCAAACCCTGCCACTAAGATTTGTGTTCAGGTCAGCCTAATTTATGCAGGGTGTCAGAAGAAGCCTCTAGAAGCCCCAAATGTGGCCGTAATTCAGAACCATTCTCTCAAGATATGCCTGTCAAATGGAACGCGGCTTTGTAAGCAGGTTTAGGATTTTTTTATATACATATATTTTTATTTTTTAAATTTGTTTTCAGTACTTGCAATATGTAGGCTTTTTTAGGAAAGGTTAAGACCACTCTATCTTTGTGATTTGAGCTGCATACATGGTTTCTTCATTTACATTGTGGTTCGAACAATTAGCAGTCACAGAATTGTGTGGCACTTCTGTAGCTCTCAATGTATGTCTTTGTATTTGAAGCTTTTTCTTCACAGTGACACAGTAACGAGTCGTTTATGTAGGAGAACAAGCAGTGATGAAAACTGCAGTAGATTTTATCCTTACTCTTTGTACTAATCACACATAAATGATGTATTGCCAGAGGCAAAAGAAACAGTGTATTTATATAGACAAGTCCTATACAAGCTCTTTTTTCCCCCCCCCATTTCTAGTAGAACTTGGATCATTAAATTTTTCAGCGATACGGTCATATATGTAATTCAATAACAAGAGTGTGTGCTACGTACCCTCTTCATCTAGTCTGAAGCTTGCAAGTTATCACAACCATCTCTGTCCAGTGTTTGGTTCTTTAAACTCAAACTGTAGCAATTAATGCTTTTAGGTCTGAATGTCTCTTTTTCAGTCTTATGTCAGGATTTTTTTTCTGGAATAATTCACTCTAAAAGATAAAGAATATAAACTGTTAATGGTGAGGATCAATACAGAGTCTTAGTTCAAGCAAAAAAAGTTTGGGCTTTTAATCCTAGACGTGTCTCGTTCAACTCCTTTTATGCTGCTCTTCTTCAAAATGCTGCTCTTCTTTAATACATAGTCAAATTTCCCCTCCCTCTAATTATTAACAATCACCTTCTATGTGATTTTATATCCTTTATGAAGAAGCACATTGAATTATCCTATTAAAACCGGATATATACTATTTTAATATAGCTATCCAAATTAAAACGGAGGAATTTTAATAATATGTAGTTAGTATGTAGCTGGAATTTCATTCCCTCAAAGTGAAAGTACATGTAAAGTTGTGATGCAGTTTAGACTACACACATTGTCTTGATAGTTCTATTCTTAAATAATAATGTTACTCAATTTATTATGGATATATAAAAGTACGATAATGACAATATTTTTGGTTTGAGTCTGTGAAGAGGAAAGGAAAGAGGTAATAAAACCAGAGGATACCCCCCTTAATTGTGTGTTTAACAAATTAGCCACTAGATGACGCCTTGATTCTGGTAATCTTTTTTTTTTTCCGTTCCTAATGTTTGGACCTATTTTTTAACCATACATTTGAAGCCTTCTACTTAAGTAAAAAAAAAAAAAAAATTCAACTTTCACCGCTGCTTTTAACTCCCGCCTGTTTTGTTGCAGCTTGGGTTTTTTTATTTGGGATCGTTTTTCTTTTCGGTCATTGTTTTTGTTCCTCCATTATACTGATAGTTCATTTATCCTGGACAAAACCCCTTTTAAAAATAGTTTTTCTTCATACTTAAAAATTTTTTTTTCATATCCCTCAGCTTCACAACTGCAACTTAAAAGTAGAAGCAGATTAGGATTGTGTCTACACCACCAACTAACAGACATTTAGCTTGTATCAGTGCGTTTCATTTGGTGCACATTTTTCCTTACAAGGCGGGTGAAGGAAAAGAAACTCTATTTCTGTAAAGCATTTTAGTACTGGCGTGACTGTATCCATTTTATGCTATGTGCTTATCATACATTTGTAAAAGTTATCAATGATCCTGCCACTGTCGTTTATATCCATAAGTGGACCATGCTAGAGAGGGACTGAAATCTTCTGTTTAACCACAGACCAAGGCAAGCACTGTAGCTCCTGTTTCTCATTCATTCGTTCTCCTCTGCACCGACAAAATTTCAGGTCTCTAGTCTGTGATACACAGGCAGTTACCACAGTGTAACAAGTTGCAATGGAGCAGATACTCCACCATAAAGTGAGGGCACGTTTCTGCCCTGCAGTTTCTTGCCATTAATTTAAGGAAAATCACAACAGCCTCCCTTTCAGTGAAAGAAGGGGATTTTCCTCACTTCTGATTGAGCAATTACAGGTGGACAGTTGCATGTGAGCACTTCCTGGTATCAAGTTGACCAACAGGAACTATTTCCTTTGTGATAACGTTTTTGTGTGTCCAAAGGCAGCACTAGACCATCCTTCACAAAAAACTTGCTGTACCAGATGTTGTACGATAGGACATTGCCGTGCTCCTGTGCACACGTGGCTGTTTCGCTGGCAAAATCCAGCCTCTTTAGATTGGTTTGTAACTGGGAGAGAAGCCAGTTTGAAGCTTTAAAATTGATTGAAAGTAGACTTCAACAAAATACTATCTGATTTTTTTTATGTGAACTATTTCATGCCAACTGATGAATATTGTTGTTTTAAATGTAATAGAAATGAGTGATGGAGTTGTTTGAGGGGCTTCTCCAAGGTGGGACTCAGAAGACTGGCTCTGACTGCAAACAGAAGCTGGGAGCTTTTATAGAACAACACCGGGAGCCACTGTTATTTTGTCAGCCATGTTTTTGGCTAGGACAATTCTGTTGTTTGGAAAAGCAGATTTGATTTGGACAAGACAAAACCTGGGCTTTACTAGCTTACATCAGATTTTTGTTTATAGTTCTAGTGACAAAAGGAGGTTCCTGGTACTAAGCCTTTGCAGTGTAGACCAGAATTTTGAGGAAATTTTCTATGCCAAAGGTGATAGTATAGAAAAAAATATATGCTTATTGTATAACTCATTTTATTAACAGTATCATTATAAAAATACTCATCAAAAAACTGATCACTAAAAAAGCATATTTGCCTTCAGAGAAGATGATGCAAATTCTTCTGTGGCTTCAAGAACTTCATAAAGGGCCATGGAGCATACTAGTACAGAGTATTTCAGAAAGCTTGCGTCCATCATGCATTAGGACAGGCATGCTGGACTTTGCAGCTCATTTCACTGTACAGGGACTTGGCTACCATCTTACACATCAAGGAGAGCCACATAAACCAAGATTTATTTTTTTTCCCTGCTCTCTAACTAATACTGCTAGACAATAAGACCTGGCATTGAACTAGGTATAGAAGTTCTCAGATTGAATCCTCTCCTACCTAAAGATGTTCTCTGGCATCCTTTTTGAGACATAATCATTATAATGCAGGGGAGAAAAATGGTGATAAAAGCACCAGGCTACCTTTATGCTCTTCAGTCAGTGGAGATTAATTACTGCTGATGCAGCTGACAGGAAAGGATAGGAGTAATAATGATTTTCATTACCAAAACCTAATGGAGTGGTCAGGAAAGAAGGGTATGTTGTAATCTTTTACCAATCTGAGACCAATTGACTGAAATGTTTCTGTATTTTGTTCTTTAGTCCAAGTGGAATCCAGAAAACAACTAAAAGATGCAGCCAAAATGCTCTAGCATTGAGCTAACACTTGAGCAAGTTATTTGGGCTGTAAACTGCTAAAGGTAAAACTGGCTGTTCTGAGGGAATCTGTATGGATATGTGACTGCGGAATTATCTTCAGAGTGTATACAGTTAGAAGTCTTGATTGTTTCTGTCGTTGGTAATCTAGGCAAAGGACTACATACATTTGAAATATTTTGCAGGCCCAGATTTGTAGATAAGTTGTCTCACAGTTGTTATACCCAATAGAATGATACTGATTTATTCTATGACAGAATTTTAATTTGTGTTTACTTCCATTCAGAAACAAATTTGCAGTGAGAGGTAGATTATTTGGGCCTTTTTAAAGCCCTGTTCCAAGATGCCAAAGTAAGTTCTACTTTTCATTGGGAGATTCCTAATATGCTAGGTCTCATTTTATTTAAATTACTTGCACTAGGACAGCTACAGAGTTCTGTAATATACTTCAGAAATAAAAACACATATCTGGGAAGTTATAGTGTTTTCATGCACAGCCTTGCTTATAGTTTGTTTGCATTGAGATCTACAGTAAGCCAGACAGATTCTTTTTTCTTTATGTAATAATTTGGAAAGGATTGACTTTCTTCTTTGAAACAAAAGACAGAGTGTATCAACAGAAGACAGGGATGCATCCTTGTGAAAAAACAGGGTTTGAAAACCTGTAAACCCAAGACTGATCTCAAGGGCCAGAATCTTCCTTGCCCCGCACTTCATGCCATGTCAATGGAACATTACAGAGGTTTAAAACTCCTATACTAAAATATGTTCTGCAATTCCTTTGGGTTAACTTGTTCCATGGAAAGGGTTCAGCCAGTTGGTATGAGATCATCTCCTGATAGATGTTAGCTTCTTGCAGTACTGCATTGCCCCGGTAGAATCTCATAGTGCAGGTACAACACAAGCTACATGAGGTGAGTCAGGTAAGAAGTGTAACCAAAACAGTCTGATAACCCTGTTGCTGTCAGCAGATGTTATATCTGGAAATCCAGATTGGGGCAAGGGCTGGAGCTGTCTAGACATCCATTGGGGACCACACTGGACCCTGCAGCCTGATGGCCAACAGTTAATTTATTCCTGCCATTGCAATTTAGTCACAGTCGATGTTCATTTTGCTCAGCAGCAGAATGGCTAAGCACTCAGCTTGGCAGTAGAAAATCTGGTCCCGCTTCTCCTTTTGAATGGCACAAGTTCACTAAAGCAGAAATAGTTCAGTTATGATCATACAAAGCCCTTCTCTGGAAAACAGTTATTTTTCTTTAGTGACTTTTGATGTGCTAACATTTTAACTAAGTGTTCATGTTTTCCGTGTATTCAGTTTATGCCATCAAGGAAAGCAATTTGCTGTAATGCTACTCAAGGCACCCATTAGTAGCAAACAGCAATCTGTGTTTTTAGACAACCAAGGCTGTTATTTCACAAAGGGAGCCATTCAACTCTGCCTTAATCCTCTAACCGGGAAAGCTCATCTTCCAGGTGTTATTCCTGACTATTTTACCGATATTGGCTTCTCAAAAACATTTAGAAAATGACAATCTAATTTAGGTTGGTGATTCGTTTAAAAGAATACAGTGTGATATATCTATATAAATAAAGTATTTATTGAGATAACAGAAAAAATTGCCATATGTAATGTCCTTTTATTTTTAGTTGCATCTTTTGAATATCTTAAGTAAAAAGAAAAATGTTGAACGTAAAAACCTTGTTCCTAAACATTCAGGAATTTTATTGCATTCTTTCTTTGTTAAATCTTTGAAGCAGATATCAATAACAGTGAATAGCAATACACATTTTTCTGACGCTGATACTTTGAATGTATTCATTTGTGCAGCTTCAGACTCTATAGTCTGTGTTACCAGTAGATGTGTATGAGCTGACTTGATCTGATCTGGCAGAACACAATAAATGACTTCACAGAAGTGCTCTGACTTAAGTAGAACTACTTGCAAAACTAGCTCCAATCTACAGTTAGAGGCCCTTATAATTATTTCAAAAGTTGACATTTAATTAAAAAGGTGTAAACAGAAGACAAAGTGATATATTTTGAGAAGATACTGTTGGCTCACTTGTCACACCAACTGAATTTTACGAAGAACTTGCATTTGTGACAAAGGCTAAATAGCCTTCCTCTGCTCAGGTTGGAATGTATGAGCATGGAGCGTGGTATTTTTCAATCAATGAATCAATGTGTTGAAAAGACATGCTGAAGTATTCAGCCAGGTTTTAGGGCCACTGCATTGGGTGGCGTGTTGGAAGAGCATTGCTTTAGTCTGTCGACCAGAACATTTAAGCAGTTTTTGGCTTTAGGACACCTCCAGGAAAAACACATACTTATTCTTCAGTGATTAAATTTTTTCGCCCTACACACATGTGGGAAGAGATGAGCACATTTTGAAAAAACAAATGATCAGATACTAGAAATAGATAGCCAGAAAAAGATAAGTCAGAGAATTGATTAAGCACCAAAAATATTAATTATTATAAAGTAGTCCATAAAAGAAGTACTACTATGAGGAGCAGAACTACTGAAGCTTGGTTTTCTATGGATTTTGGCTCATAATTGAATTCATTGTCATCAAGATATGAACTCCAGCCGAAGGTTTTCCATGGCATTTCTCATGTTTTTGTCCCAAGTATTTTTTCTGGGACTAATTCACCCTGTAGCCTGTCTTTTACTGAAGGCATTCTATCTGACCGTTAATTTTCATAGAAAATTGTAGAACTGTTGTATCTTAGAGAGTCTTCATCCTTTGTCAGGTTTGGTTGGCCGATCTACACTGGGAAACTGGTTCAATGCCATGGGATTGTGGGCAAAGAAATATTGTGGACATTTATGCCTCATTCTCTTAACAAATGAGGCTACTGAACCCCTCTCCTTTCCAAATGGAAATACTTGTGTGTGAAGGTGAATATGTATAAATCCAAAATGAATGAAAGTGAATTAAATATAGGTGACAGAAAAAAAAACCCTCAACAATTAAGAAACTATAGGAAAATGCTTGACTTAGTGTTGAAAGGCAGCAAAGGGCACTGCCTATTAAAAGCAGTTCAAATGGACATCCTTAGCAGCTTTCACAGGGAGATACCCTATTTAACTTTCACGCCATGGTTTAATTCTGAAGTCATAACAAAGTTTACAGGAAAAGCCTTTGTGAAGGATTAATCAGATTTTCAGAAAGCCTTTCTGTGACAGACTGTTACTTAAACTAAAAACAGCATGAATCCAAAGTATAAAATTATGAAAACAGGTGAAGAGAATTTCCAGTGGTTCTTAAGGCACGTTTCTGGGTCTTGATCAACATAATCTTATGCTGTAGTCATTCTTTTACTGCAGATGTTCTCTTTCCCCTAAAAACAATAAGAATACAATATATTTGAGATCTTCCTGACAGTCTTTTTGTCAGCTCTTACTGCAGTTACAATGAAAGACTCAGCTTGATTTGCTGATGGAAGAAAGTAAGTACTGTGGTTGGACCATAGAGACTCCACAAGGTCATCTCCCCACCTCTTCCAGCCCTTCATTATCTTTTGAGTGCAGAGGTGCTGCCTCATGTCTGCATGAAGTTTCCATGCTGCTGTCTAAGCCTGTTACTTCTTGTCCTGTATTTCTTTTCTTGTC
This sequence comes from Coracias cyanogaster, assembly GCA_033124195.1. Classification (NCBI taxonomy): domain Eukaryota; kingdom Metazoa; phylum Chordata; class Aves; order Coraciiformes; family Coraciidae; genus Coracias; species Coracias cyanogaster. The sequence goes on along the minus strand of JAVSBS010023590.1, from coordinate 65,247 downwards.
TTTGGGTATGGATGATAAAGATATCCTTTAACCTTTCATGTTTGTGTTCTTATGCCACGTGGAGTCTCTGTTGGAGGTCACCTAAGGTAAAGCTCCTCATCTTTCCATGGATTCCTCCACCTCTAAAACTCTGGGATACATACTGTCACCTGCTGCATTCCCATTTCTATTTAATGATGACTGAAGCACCACAGCATGCGATATAATTAAAGCAAGTGTGATATTTAGAGAATGACAAAATTTTTGCAGCTATTGGAAAGCTTGTCTGGTTAATTTTATTTTAAATCTTATTTTCACAAAATGATTTCTTCTAATCTTCACCATCTGCATAACAAGTGTAATCAGCGAGCTGAAATTAAAATATCTGTAACCTCTGCCCTTCAAATCAATCACAAATTAAACCTGAAAAGAATGTGTTCTTCCAAATAAATCCTTTCTATTAATCTCTTCCCACTAAAGCAAAATATGTACCCTTGCTTAAAAAGAATACAAATAAATGTAATTAAACAATTTATTTTGGTGAAATTTTATTTGTCTTCAGGAGATCTTGAAGTAAATACTGATTTCGAAACCTCAGACTTTTTGCCAGATGGCAGTGGAGCAGACATCTTTCACAGGCAGCAAATCAGCAGAGCACATAGGATATTCCTGGAAAATTTGAAAGCCCTTCTGTGCACTCAGTACCTAGGTGACCCTTCAAAGCGTCAGAGAAAGATAGCATCTTAGGAACCAGCCACAGAACATTACTGGTAGGAGCATTTCCAACATTATTCTCCAGCATTTTCCTGCAGTATTGCTTTCTTCCTGTAACAGTTGATAAGAAAATGCTAGTTGACTTTTAGAGAAAAAATTTGACTCTGTGCAGAGGATTTTTAGAAATTCCACCATAAACATTGCTTACACACACCTTTGTCATTGTCATTGGAAAGGTCAGTGACAGGGAATGGTACTGATTCCTTGCCCAGTACTGTACTTACTAGGAAATGCTTCTGTTGTAGTACAGGCTTTTCTGTTTTCTGGTTCAGAAGGTTGCTGGTAAATTCCCTTCCTGTTAGCTGTGTTTGAGTAATATTCTCTGTGAGGAAAAGAATCAATGCAAATGGTAATCCTTCAAAAGAGCTGAGACAGCACTGCATGCCAGAGGGTGACAAAATGTGAATGAACATTCTGTGATTTACCAGAGAGGTCCATTCCTCCAGTGCAAGTATTTAATCTGCTGACAAGGAGATAAGGGACTTTGTACGGCTTAGAGACCAACCTAACATCACAAATATGATACAAACAAGTACACCTTTGGAAGTAATTAAAACCCAACGTGACTGATGTGTCCTCTGTCTCCAGTTCTGTGCGTACAGTTGTAAAAGATGCTGCAAGTTCTTGCACATCAGTATGTGCAGGAAGAAAGTGTTGTTTTGGAGTGCAAAAAAACTTGTACAATTTCTCACTCCCTTTTAAAAAAATCTGGAATTTTCATTTCCAAATTGGCATAAAAATAGGCTCAGATCCAGTTTTCTCCTACTCAAGTCCCCGGTTGCCTACTTTATTTCCTTCCCAACCATATCCATTAGATAAAACTAGTAAGCATAACAAGAAATCATTTGAAGAATGCTTGGTTTCCATCTTCAAACTCATCATTTTGAAGTCATGATAATTCTTTATGATATATGAAGGCTTTTCCTTTGTTTTATGATTTGGTGTAAAGTTATGAAATCCTTCATCTTTCAGGCTTACTCCTGGCAAGAACCGATGATGAGAAATGTCACTGATTAAAACATGCACATTTTATTTGTTCTGATAACATTTGAAAGCTTAATGAACTGCGGTACTTCTTATCCTAGTAACAGAGACGTAGAAACAGGAATTAAATATGTTTCTACTGGAACATCCAGGTCAGAGCTGAGTAAGAAAAAATCAGGAGTTGACCAACTCCAAGTGCAATTTCTTCTGTGTGAACTAACATCAGGCATTGCTCGGTCAAAATACGCAGCAAGTTTGATACCAGGTCAACTTTTATCAGGAGAAGCAAAGTCCAATTCATACAAATATCCCTACATAGGCACTTATATGCCTATGACCACATAAGTATTAGTGACATATTAATCAGATGTGGGTTTTTGCAGATGTAACCTTGTTTTCAGCTGGCAGCCTGGCTCACTCCTTTCCTATCCTGAGTTATTCGCAGTGTGTAGGCTGAGCAGCAGGGGTGATGTGGAGAAAATGTATATTCCTCCATTTCTGCAAAGGGTTTTTCCACATCTTTTCTCTAAGTTCCTGCCACTGATCTGTTTTGTGAATTTCCACTCCTCCCATGCTAAACAGAAGATAGGGGCCTACAGACAAGAAGGAATTGAAGTGGTGATCAAGTTTATGTGAAAGCTTATATATCTGCAAGGCAAGGTTGCAGGAAGGGCAGTATATTTTATTAGAGTAACTCATATCGTTGGGAAAAAACAGATGAGCTTTTGGGCATACAAGCTCTTCTTCAGTTCTGTGGAATGTGTGCACACATTTTGTTGGAATAATTTCAGTTTCCATCTACTGAAGTAGTGCTCACCATCTATGGTTAATTTAAACTTGCCTTCAGGAAAGAACATGAACTCTTTTGCAAAACCCGAAATAAAACTGAGTTATATGTAAATGACTTTTCTTTTAAGCTCTCTGAAAGGTATGTACAAGGTGAAGGCTGCATCATGCTGGGTACTCTTTATGCACAGGGTACCTGCAGTTTTTCTCTTACAGCTGTAAGTATGCCTTAGTTTTCACATCATGGAGCAACTCTTGAATGTAGAGTTTGCTTTAAACAGAAAACTTTTCCCCTGGAATTTTTAGTACGATGCCCGTTCTAACTGGAGGTTAGTAGCATTGTCAGTGATCCACACCAAGCCCGTGTTAAGGAGCTACAGCATTTCACATTGGCCATGAGACATTTCTCACATGGTAACTACTATTGACCTGGGCCAGATTCAAATAAGTAACCTAGATGTGAAAGTCCACATAATGTGTTCAGTGAGCCATTCTGTTGCCTGAAACTGTGGACTTAGTGATGTAGGACTAAATTAAATAGAAACAGTCCAATGAATGTCCAATTTTACTCAGTCATCCAAATATATTATGATATTACAGCACTGTGGAGAGATATACTGTGGCTGAGATAATTGTGACTGTTAATTTTCAGCCTTGTTGCTAAAGGACGTTCCTTTGGAAATGATTACAAAGATGTAGAAAAGCATTATTTGAAAGACAATTACTTTTATTTAACTCCAGACTAAAAGGCAAAGGAATTTATGATGGATGTAACTATTTGATGTTATTTGTATAAAATGTGTTTGTTTCCGTAAAAAGGCAGAAAACACATTCACGTAGCAGTGTCAAAGAGTTATCGCAAATCTGGCCTGGCTCTTCTTTTTAGAGAAAACTTAACAGCATAATAGTGTGATGAAGATCTGGGTGGCTTTCTGGTCAATTTTAGTTTTTCTTCTTAAATATCTGATGGCACACTTGGTCTTCACATGTCAGTTCCTACAGTATTAAAACAATTAGTAAGTATATAGTGGTACAAGTTGTATTTTGCATTCACAGCAGATCCCACCAAAAGTTACAACAACTGAGCCATGGCATTAAAAAGATACACTTAGGAAAAAGGGAACTGAAAGAATAGTGTATTACATGTAACCAATCAGCAGGCACACAACAAATGTTGCAGTAATTAGATTTTGACACTTGAATTGAGCTCTAAGAAGAATAAACATGAAAAATGCATAAAAATTGCTCTTTAATGCAAGCCTTTTTTCATACTCTGTTAATAAAACAATATACTGTGGTAGTTTATAATTTGCACATTACCTCATAATTCATCAGAAGCAATGAAATAAAGAAATTTAATAAAAAATGGTGGATGCTTTAAAAAGATGAGGATATTTGCTTTTGAGCTGTTCCCAGCCATTTATCAAGGCCCAGAACAATACCATTTTTGCCCATTGTTGTAGATGACCTCTTAAAGGCTGGCAGACCTGCAAATCGAAATGCAGTCTGTTTGATTAGTCTTCTGATCAGCCAGCGTTCCTGTGCCAAATAAGACTTTGAATGATCTGGAGCTGGCTTTGGTGAGCAATTGGCCAAACTCAACACAGAGGTTCTGAAGACGGTTGTAAGAATCTGCTTGGTCTCTCTGTTTCCACAATCTTATCATGAATCGTGATGCCAGCGTGTAGAACCTTTGTTAGGCTGCATTTGAATATGTGTTAATATAGAGTTCTAAAAGTCTGCTGGACAGCTGGTGTTCAGTTAGGTGGCAGATAGTGCTTTCTAATTCATTGCTTTGACCTTCCAAGCATACAGCCTTGAGGTCATGTGGTTGGCCACACCAACTATCTTTAGGGTGAACTTTTGAAGGATTAGATACCTAAATGTGAATAATGAGACAGAACAATAAGCTCTCCTCCATAATCTTTCTGCACCCACCTATTGCACCATACAACGTTATCCTACCCATTTATTGACTGCTCTCCCAAGAAGCTCTGGAATCATTATTATTATGTAGCTATTATTTTGCAATCTTTCTGGGTTTCTCTGCTTATTTCCTGCACAAGCTCTTCTGGCCTCTCTTGGACTCACCTCATTTACCTCTGGGCTCCAGCTTAGTAACTCAGATGTTTGAATGTTTTGACTTTTGTATTGTACTAGCACAAAATAATTGCAGTGTCGGTTGTTTGCAGGATCCTCTTGAGTATTCAGAGGTTTCTTATTGGTATTACAGCATAGTATGCTAAAAATTCATAATAGTGCTTTGTTCAGAACAAAATTTAATATTTTTCTTGCAATCTCTCTTGTACAGCTTTTCTTTTTTCTACCAGAGATTACATAAAACCGAGATGATGTTAGAGGTGCAATGGAACAAGAAGGGTTAATAGCTGGAGGGCATTGGACTGGAGCAAAAAAACCACTGCCGGGTTATGACTTAATTGGGAGCAGGTGGAAAGAAATTGAACATTCCTGAGTAGTAGCAGAGGGGTGATTTCCTCAGAGTTCAGAGCTCAGAGCTGTCTAAATAAAGACCATTCTAACTAGAAGAAGTAACAAAGCCTTTGAAATGGAAAATGATGCTTTGTTGCAGTCCCAGTTATGTGCCATGCATCTGTACAGCAGCCCTTACCAGATGCAGCAGGTCTCCTTCAATCCAGTGCTTCCAGCCCCTGTTTTTCTTTTCACCTTTCTGAACACATACTAGTTTGTCACCATCCCAGGTCACCAGAGTCTGCGTGAATCAGATCATTAACTCAGATATGTCAACGAGCGGTTTACAAATACATGAAAATCAGCTCAATCAATGAGAAGACACAATTACAGTTGCTTCCTACCATTCCCCATCTTACTTCTAAAAAACCCCAAATCAACCAAAACCTGAGTGCATTCAAGGTGACACCAGCATTTTGATGTGAAGCTTTTATGGTGCTTTGTTGTCATTACCATGTATTCTGTCACATACAGGAATATAAAGTTTTCGTGCCAACTAGTGAATGGCTGAGAGAATGAACAGATATTTGTGCAATATATGCAAATTGTGGTTTTCCTTTCTTGCTATTTAACACCATTAATAAAAAGACTATAAGATTTAACGAGTGAAGACCTGGGGGCTTATACCAACTAGTGCCATGCCAACACCTTTCCTAGCTCTGCAAAAAATAACAAGAAATATATGTAAATATCATCTCCTGCAATAAATTTATTTATATATTTTCATGCACTTTCACAAAAGCCCTTTAAAGAGATAAGATCATAAGCTGGACAACATGCTGTAGCTGGCCCTGCTTGAGCAGAGGGCTTGGACCAGGTGATCTCAAGAGGTCCCTTCCATCCTCAACCATTTGTGATTGGACTGGATGATCTTAGAGGTCTTTTCCAACCTAGATGATTCTGATTCTATGATTCTGTGACTTGGTGTGCTTGCAAGTCTATCACTATTGAACGGGTTATTGGGGATGCTGACTCTCATCCAGGAGCAGGACGACCATATCTGTAAGGAAAAGTTCTCTTTACAGGCCAAATTCTCTACTCAGATACGCTAGAGTACATTCAAAGCAACTTTGTTTGAATTGTTCTAGATTTGAACCATTGTACTTCAGGGATACATTTAACGATGTATCGTAGGCAAATCCTCATCAGAGACCAGTTATAGTCAGTGGAAGTTCAGTTATTAAAAAGCTCTAAGAGTATTGGGAGCATAATTCATTTTCTAGTTCAGCCCTGGATGATTTATTTCTCTTACAAAGGAGCTTTCTATTAATAACGAGACAAACCTCATTCTATTTCAGTTAACTTCTTTCTTATTTACAGAATTTTTAAGCTACATGCTCTTTAAATTATCCATGCCCTCTTTACATTTAAATGTTGCCTAGCAGTTTTATTACCTTCATCTAACTTCAATGTTTTTGAGGCATTGTTTTGTTAATAAAATGACCAGAAAATTCTGTTACAGCAGTCTAGAGAATAATGGCATGACATGCTTCCCTTTTCCTTCTCCTCTGCTTAGAAACAAATAACGTAATTTGTTTAAAAAAGAATATTAGGCAAAAATGATTAAACCCGGTCGTTTGTACAAGAT
>JAVSBS010023590.1:6201-58636 GCA_033124195.1 Coracias cyanogaster | reverse complement strand
TTCCTCCCTTCCTCCCTTCCTCCCTTCCTCGCTTCCAAATAATTGATAACGAAGAGGAGAGTCTGCAAGTGAAATGATTTTGCACAGAAAGGCAATGGCTCTGATAGTGATGAAGGGCACTGGAGGAGCATTAGTCTGTGGATTTAAGGAGTGATGCTACTAATGAAGGCAATACTAAGGATCTAAGGACTGAACTGATTTAAAGGGAAGCTGGAGCAGTAAACTCTTTCACAGGAATATGTCCCACCCAGTGCTCACTGGAAAAAGCGATAGGAAGAACATTTAGAGATAGGGCTATTCAGGATATTGGGGGAAAATGAGTTATATTTTTTGATGGCTTGTAGTGCCATGGATGAGAAATAATTTGGGACACGTCATAGGAATTACACTGCACAAAGTTAGTTGACTAATAAAAAGTGATCCATAGTGAATAAACAATGTCTTCTGTGAAATTTGTGACACCCCTGTGAAGGATGATGTGAGTTCAAAAGCAAATATGTCCTTTATGCTGCCAATTTCCTGTGGCAATTGCCAAAACAAAGCAGGTCTTGTGGACATTGGGCTTTGATCTCGGCTTCTCAGAGTTGTGCAACAAGTTCTGAAACCTTGTTTATTGAGAAGATACTGATGGAAAAGACAGCACGTTTGGAGAAGAACAAGAGAGCTGAGAGCTGAGTAGAGGAATAAAACTGGGAACTGGCAGAAGAGTTGATACGGGTAGATTCAGTGAATGATGACAAAGATTGGCTGACGATGCAAGATGAGCAAGACTAAAGGGGACAGTCAATAGAAATTTAAGATCTACTGGCCTTTCTACCTTTGAACATCTTGCTTAAGTATTTTAGGGGTGAGAAGAGAGTAAAACAGAAGCAGTATTGATGCAGAAACATGAAGCTGAATTCAGGAAGTGAATTTAATTAGTGTTTATATGTATTCTTTTCCTCACTGACTTTCCTGATACCATCTTCTTTGAACATCTCACAGGAGCAGATTTTTTAGTTGACTCTGTCTGCCATACAAAGTAGCGCGTGGGCTAACACACATTATGGTCCTTGATCCAAGTGTTACTTGTCCATGGCTCTCACTGAAAGGTCTCTGAACATATGCCTCCAGTCTCCTAGGGGAATTTTGAGCTCTGGTTACTCCTCTAATCCTAAAGATATTAAAGGATGCACTGCTGGCTCTCCTTGCCTGTCACGGCTGGTGGACCTGCCACCTGTAGCAATGGTAGCTTTGGCTCATATTTTTTTCTTGTCCTTCCCAAAGCTCCCTTAAGGTTAATAGCTGAGTCCAGGTTTATTTTTAACAGTGTCCACCTGTTAAACTGTTCAACTGAGGCTGAGCAGGCTCAGTCTAAAAATACTGTGTGAACCCAGCCGTTCAGAACTGAAAATGTCTATGGTCACAGAGAAAGCTCTAAATTCAAAGGGATAAGTTTGCAGTTTCATTAAAGAAGATACATAGATAAAAATACAGTCTTGCCACTTTCTAAATACATAAAGGTGTATCAGAGAAAAGCTGGAAAAATCCCCTACTTGTAGAACATGTAATTAATGATTGTTTTCACATACAGGAATAAGAATCCTGATTTGCGTTTATAATAAAAGCTTGTAGCAGGAAGAAATCTGTCTCAGGATGCAAATTATTCCTGCTTTATAAAAATCCTCTGATGTCTCTAAAATATTGTGTTATTTTTTCATATATTCAGCTGATTTTGGAACTGCTCACTCCTAGTGCTGACTGTAGTGTAAACAGATACCAGGTACCAATTTCTTACCTTTACCACTCGGTTATCCAGTCCTTTGGTATGTTCTTCAAACTCCACTCCCACAGTATAATCCAGTTCATAGTTTCTGAAAGTACTGAGTGTTTTTGTTTTAAAATTATCTCCATCTTGAATTATCTCCTTTGTTTGTTTCAAGTGTTTTGCAATCTTACGAGTGGCAAAATCAATACCTGCCAAAAAACGGAAAAGAAACAATCACAATGAAAATTCCAATATTTGTTAACAAAAATTAAAAATCACAGATTATAAAATTATGTGGACCGTAGTTCCACAAATGATGCATTTACCTGCAACATTTTGCAGAGAAAAAGATAATTTCAGATCAAAATAATCTTGTGTTTGCAAGTAGACCTTAAATCTGAGGATCTTCCACTGATTCTAAATTTATTTATTACCAGGATACCTGTGGGAATATTGTGAGCTACAACATACAACCAGTAGTGACTAGATGGTGGCAGGTTAAATCACACAAATCTCCAGGTTTTTTGGAGAATGTGAAACCACAGGGACTATTGAGACTGACATCGCCTTTTTGGCCTCACTCACACGCGGAGCTGTAGGATGCCAGGAGTGCTGTTACCATCCTATGCCTGGGAGCCTTTCCCTTTTTGAAGCACACAGTGTAAATCATGTCGCTCTTGGGGATGGAAGGGTTCTGGTACCTGTTCTGCAGGGTTACAACTGTTGGCACCCCAAAAAGAAGCATCTCAGAATAATATTCCTTTTTAGAAAATAAGCATGTTAGAACCAGTGTGAAATCAGGGGTATTTGGGCATATTACGTTTATGATAAACCTATAGTGTGTGGGAGTATACAAGACATTAATTAATTAGTTTAAAAATAAAGTACTGGTACATAAAAAAGAAACAATGAAATAAAAGCCTGACTTATCCACTAGTGTTAGACAGCAGGCACAGAAATAAATGGTAGTTTAGATGTTAAAGGGAGACACATTCAAAGTCAAAAGTCAAAAAAGGATCAAACTACAGCATTTGACAGTTCCTGTTTAATATTCTGTCAACATTTGGTGCAGGACTGATCTCCTTATTTTGCTGGTGATGAAGACGAACGTGATAGTGTAAACAACTGCTTGCTACTGAATGCATTGAAAGTTACTCAAAGGAGAATATATATTTCCATGCTGACAGTTTGCCCCAGACAATCCACCTAGTGCCAGCTGCATTACCATCTGCAATAAATATTTCTGACCAGCTGGCAGGGAATCTTATTATGGTGCTATATGCAAATGAAATAATCTCACATGCTTCTGCAAGAGACTGAAAAATGGCTCAGGTTTGTTAGCCATCCTTTAGTGGTTTCGCATGCGAGTTAATCATTGTCAGCTCAGCGATGCCACATACTAATGGAGCCCTTTTCCTTTTGGTAGATTCATTATACTACTTGTGAAGTACTAATCGACTGGAGTAAGAAGATTGGCTTGAAAAAAAATGGTGACTTTTAAACGTGGGGAATAATGTTCTTGTTCAATATTTATATTCAAGGCTTCTTGGGTATATTTTATCTGCTGGGGTGGATTAAAGGTATCTCTGAGTCTGATTTATAGCCAGGTAACATAAAATTTAGTTCTCTCCAAGGAAAAAGAAATGTCTAGACTTCTAAAAAAATGCTATTTCTGACTAATATATTGGTCTTGTAGTTCCTGGAGAAAAATCAGGGGAGGTTTTATTAAAGCGTGGTTTTCATAACTGCATTTTGAACAATACAAGCAATAAAAATGATATATTGTTCTATTATAGTAGATTAAAATACTTTGTAACATGTGTATGATAAAATCAAAGTTTCTGGCTTAAAGGGCAAAACTATTCTTTAATTATAGAAATGTGTATGTATTAATTAAAAGTATGGATGAATTTAAAAAAACCCAAAACCTCTGTGTGCTTTGAACCTCAGCACTTTAATACTGAAAATATCAACCACATGTAAAATTGTGAGAAACAGAGCAGAAGAATAGCTTTTTGCCCCTTCCATGTGATTTCTTTCTATTCAGAGAATAACCTAAAGCCATTTGCATCTTTACATTGGTTTTGTTATTGTGTTTTCTTTGTTGTTAATTCGTTGGAAGTTTTAAATTAGTATCACTTATAGTTTATATATGCACGTATACACAAAAAATCATGACGTACTTATGATGGGCCAGATCCAGACAAGAGGTGCAAATAGCTCCTTCATCCCAACCCGTTGCTGGCATTCTTACTGGGAAAGTAGTTTGAAAATGTTATCAGGAAGTTCAGTGAGTACCTCTCCGGTAGAGTCTGCCCAGGGTAGGCAAAGAATTGAAGTATTTCCCAGGAAAAATCCAGCTATATTGCATTCCTTATTCTAACGCATTCTCCCTCTTGCTTTGTTCCAGGCTATTGAGTGGGTCAGGTTCTTCTATTCTCATGAACTGCTGCTATCTTTTTTTAAGCAGGCTTTCCAGTATGGGATGCCTGTAGTCCAGACCCCATTGTAGGCTGAATCCATCCATTTTTTCCCCCAGTTTCCACTGGGATATGTAAGACCGGAAAGGGATCAAAATTCCACTTGATTTAATAATAGTAAAGTCATAATTTATCCACTGGCTGAAATGGCTCTAAGGATGCCACTGAGATGCAATGTGGATCTTCTGTAGACCAGCTGATGTAAATATTTGGAATCTGAGCAAACAAGTTCTTTAGATCTCCATTAAATTGACTCAACACCTTTTGAGCAAAGCACAAGAAGCTACAAGCCTGATCTTGACTTCTGATGAAAAGTGCAAGGTGCTTTGACCTGAAAAAGCTCATGTTTATCAGCATCACTCTTACAGTTGTTGTCAGCTACTGTAGAAAGGCAGAGAAATAAGAAGAGCAAATACTCCTCCAGTCTAGGTTAAATTAGCCAACTCTATTGCCTTCTTTTTATCATGTGTGGTAAGGAAACATGGACCTTTATGCCCTTCGTCTGTGTTGTAGTAAAGCTGGGAGAAGATTCCCGATTCTACAGATCACATTTCTCATGCATGTATAAAACTCTCCTAGTTCTTGCGGTTTTTGGAATACAGCTCTGTTACTGCAGTGGTAGAAAGGTGGTAACTGATCTCTCAATGCCAATCGAATCTTCTCAAGATGAAATTCTTGAGAAATGTTGGTACCTTATTTCTTCTTTTCAGCAAATTCAAGGTCTTCATCTCTGCTAACCTAAGTAGAGGAAGGATTTTCTACACCCTACTTGCATAATCATAATGACCTGGAGCAAAAAGTTTATACCTTTATGAGAAAAAAATGCTCGGAAGGCAATTTATATTGAAAATAAGAGGTGCAGCAAAAGAAGACATTTCTCTTATAAAATTATCTCCAGTCATTACAAAAATTAAGTCTTTCAGTGTGGGGAAAAATAAATCCAAAACCAACATAAACTTGATCTTGATATGACCCGACAAGGACGTTGCTGGGTGCAGCTAACAGTGTGTTGGTACTCCAGCATCTACAAAGAGTGTGCTTAATATCTGGTACGGCGGGTACACAAACTGTAGCTAGCAGGCCTCCGAAGATAAAGAGGCTAACAAAGCAGTAAATGAAAGCTGCCTAAAAAGCAGAACATCCCTTTCTGCATGTACCCATAGAATACAAAGTTGCTTCATCAGTGATAGTTGCAGCCAAGTGATATTAAGCTTAGTTAAGTATGTAGGCATACGCTTTAGAACTCCTGTGACCTAAGTCTCCTTGCTGTGTTTTGCTCCCACTAAAATCATCAGAAATATCTGCCCATTTATCTTTAAAGGCTTTTATCTCCTTTACCTTGCAACTGGTACGTATAATTTCTGCTCGTTCAAAGTACTAATTAAGCGCTAAACACTGCTGTTGCTTTAGCGGTATAGAATATCCTATTTGTCTTTAACAGAGCCAGCCAGGTTGTGGCTTGACAGTCACAGTTAAGTATGTATCAGGAATAAAAAAGAGCTTCTGTCTCTGAAGGGCTGTTCTTTTTCCTTTTTTCCCATCTGTATCTGTTTTTTAATTTGTCTAAACAAAAACTAATTTCTTTGGCTACAAGTCTTCTCTTGCTTATATACTTAGATTGCTGTAATTAGAAGTACATTACAATTACTTGATTTTTAATGTGATTGGCAGAAACCCTTACGCCACAACGCACATTACAGAAATAGTCTCATTAATTTTTAGAAGTTTACTTATAATTGAAACATTTTCTCTTTATCTCTATATAGTTAATATTTTTTCATTTACCTAAAGCAACCATGTAGCCTTCAAAGTTTTCATTGGTTTCCATTTCCCACGTCCCATTGTAATCAGCAGGCATGGTGGCAAAGGGCTTAAAACCGACTTCAGAATCAGAAGATGAGACTGGAAACAGGATCTGCTAAGAGAATGTTTTATAAGCCTTTTCATATCTTTTTTTTTTTATAAGGTTTATGGTTTTCTAGATAACACAGTTTAGGGGTCAGAGTGATAACCTTAGAAAACTTTGCCTTCATTAACAAAGTTCAGCTGAACAGCTGGCAGACAAGGAACACTTTCTGAAATATGTAGTAATACAGGATATGATTTTACAGTGACCTTTGTAAAGAACTACTAGCTATTATGGGATACCTTTGAAATATATTGAACACAGTGGCAAATTGTACAATCCAGTTAAAGTTTCCAAGGTCAATTCTCTTTTTAAGTTGTGTCACATTTCCCTATGAAAAACCAGTCTTACAGAGCTTGCACACCCAGAACTCCATTTGAAATTGATTCAGGTCTTGAATGTGCAACAAATATGAGGCAGGGCAGAAAAGGGGGTATTTCTGTTCACAATATTTTTGTTTTCCTTTGATTTTCAAAATATCTATATACAAATAGCTGCATTTATACCAACTGCACTTCTGTATTTTTAATTTAATTTTGTTTTAATTTAGCAAGTGTAAAGTAAATTGAAATGAATCATAGTATAAATCCTACCCCCAAAATGATTTTTTAATGACTCTAAAATATAGCAGTTTGTCTTGGAAAGGTATTTTTCATCCATTAGCATTACATCGTTGTGGGGAAAAGTGAAGATTTCAGTTGTGCAAATAAACACATTCAGAATGTGTCTGAATGTGCAGTAGAACTTTATTGGAATTTAAAGCACTAGAAGCAAATTAATTTAAGGTAAGGTTTAAATTCTTTGGCTTTAATTAGGCAAGATAACTTACAGATGGCTCTGTAGATAGAAGAAATGAAGTGATCAGGAGTCCAAAACTTCTCGCTTTTCTTTCTCCTTTCTTTCTTTCTTTTTTAAAATGGGATTATTGTTAAAAATTTTACTAGAAAACTATTTCAGTCTAGAACCAACTCAGAAATCAGTAAATTGAAGAGTTACTGATCTTACAATGCCTTATGTATACATTCATTTTGTTAAAATTTAATGTAAAATTCCACAAATGAAGAAAAATTATGCAGGCAATTAAAAAATAGTTGAGATTTTCTGGGAGCTGAGTTCTTAAAAATACTTTTGTGTGATACTTAAGGAGCTAATTTAAGAAAAGTATCGATCTGTACCTAGAGGAGATAGTAAGAGTGTTTTCAATCAGACATCAGACAAAGGCTCAAGGAACTGCAGTGACTGAAAATTGAAGTGAGGTGAATTCTTGTGTGAATGCACATCAGAAGACATCTGCTTTCTTAACTGTAGAGTTTGTCTATAGGCCAGTTTACCAGGGAAATTGGTAATCACTGAAATCTTTAAATAGGCAGAAGGTGACTTTCTAAAACATATGCCTCATTTCAAGCACAATTTTTTTTGCTTCCACTGTAAGAATTTCTAGATGAAACAGTATGAATTAGATTATGTTGAAAGTGAAATTTGAAAATCTTTGTGCTTAAAACATGGTTCTATGGTAATATTATGTCACACTTATACACTAGGTTTGATTTTACATGTCTTTGTGTACTTTCTTTCTTAGCCTCCACATTGCATCAACATTAATAAATACATCCTTTTTATTTATACATTTAATGTATATACTAAGATTCTCTAAAAACAAGAAAAGGAAGAGGTCATGGTTCCCAAGCCACCCCCACACAGCCACTCAGAATGAGCTGTGTAAGCAACATCAGTTCCCTTGTGCGCACACATAATAATCTTCAAGTGCAGGATCGCACCGTTTCTCCAACTGGAAGTTATTCTCTCCTTCAGTATACTAATGGGACAATGCCCAATTTCTAAGTGGGAAGTCAGTATTTTACCCTTTATCGCCAAATACTTAGTAGTGGATTTATGAGGAATGAATCAGACTGAATGTCTACAATCACCTTCTAAAACTAGAGCGTATGCTGGAAGCGCATGGTGAGAGATTTTATAAGCTCACTGATTTTAGTTCTGAGGTAGTTTGCTTCCTATATAACAGTCATTTTCGTAAGATGTGGAAGTGACTGAAACTTATGAGATGATCAACAATTAACATCCATTAAGAACTAATAAAGAAACAGATGATTATATTGCTGTAGGTTTGCAGAGCTAGGCACATTCAGAGAAAATTAATTATGAGATGAGAACATCCTTTACATGTAAGGCCATAATTAATTAACAGCATACACATATGACTGTGCCAGTTCTCACAATGATGCTCTGTTTATGCCCATCTCTTATTATTAAATAACTTTTTATCAGTGTGTTATGTAAACTTCATATTAGCTATTCCCTAAGCATGTATTTATCCATCAGCCTTGAAATAGCTCTTTTGAGCCTTTTCAGGTAAATATGCAACTAGGAGGTTTACAGACAATAAATTTAACCAACCAAAGAACTAGCTAAGTAGGGAATTAATAAAACATGAAATATTGACTTGACAGAGTTCTGTGATGCTTTGTGAGCTTTTAAAAAGTGTTGTGTTCAGATCCACAAAGAGAATTTTCAGTTTACAAATCAATATCTTCATAGGCAGTAAAACCTCAACCACATTCAAATGCCTGCCTAGATCATACGGAGCCAAGAGACAAGTGCAGATGCTGTTAACACAGGTTTTTTTAAAGCCCTGTGTGGATAATTGTAATTCTGCAGACCACTGACCCACTGTATTCTCAGCATTCTCTTGGGTCTTTGCCTTGCTTGTAATACTGACCTGCCTCTTGTCACATTTCAGCTTTTAAATTTTGACTTGTTACCCACTTCAAATCTTAGAAATTACTCTATTTGCTCTGTGTTTGTTGTTTATATACTGCATACATAAAGACAAACTCCCCAAATGGCAAAACAATGATTCCTTCTTATGCCATGAGTTTGGGGAAATGAAGAAAAGGTGTCCTCTCCTAATCATCATAATTCCCTTGTTCTCAGCATCCTTCCCCTGCAAGCCCAGCAGTAAACTCACTAGGGATGCCATGTATAGCATGGATTGAACCCTGGCCCTGGGGGAAGGGAGGTGTCCTCCTCGGGTTTTCCAACAGGTATGTTAAAAACCAAAGCTCTGAGCTCACAGCGTGTTTTTCAGGTTTCAACTCAGGGATAAGTTTTATGGCTGAGTAGTAAGACCTTAGAAATAAAGCAAAGTCATGAAAAAAGTTCTCTTAAAATCCTAAGTCTTTATTTGTGTGTTGCAAAACAGAGATGGCCTTTCTTGCCTCTGTCCTACAAATCAATATTGATTAGTGGCAGTTTGAAACAAAACATGTTCAACCCAAAACATTCTGTTGGCTCCATGATCTCATAAAAAGAGCCTAGACTGACAAGACTGAAAAATGAGGCCCGCATGTTTTTTCTGTGGAACGAGCCCAGCAGTCATGGAGGTTACTTTTAACGCTTGCCTCCAGTTCTTCTCACTGTATCTGAGACCTGCCCAGAAGAAAAACCCTGTGTGGGTAGCTGAACAAAGTGCAGCCTGAAAGAGCTGGTAGTGGACTCTGCTTGGGAAAGATTCTGCTGTAAACCACTGGTAGGAGCACTAGATACAGAGCAGAGCTGCTGGTCAAACAGAATTTTTTCTCTAAATGTTTGGGCATGGTATTTTGAAGAGACAGTAGCATACTTCCCACTCTGTCCTTGCCTCATTTCATTTTCCTTTTAAATGATCTAATATGCATATATAACACAGGAGAAAAATGCCTTGTACTCCCCCGATCAGCCCCTACACTTCTCATGCTTGACAGCTGGGCCTTTCGCCTATAGTTACTTGGTTGTTTAACACATAGAAATATGGCAAGTTGTGTAAGTTGTTCTTAGCAACTGAATTCCCCTGAAGGATTCAGACAGAAGCAGCATGGTCACAGACACCTATTATTATTTTTAACTTGTTAACACATGTGCACTCACTAGGATTGTATTTATTTTTAAGAAAATTAATCACTTGAAATGTATTCAGTGATGGCTGCTACTGCAAAAACTGTCAGAGGTGCTATCTCACCAGGCTTGGGGCTCTGTTCAGCACAAACATGAGGAGTCACGTTGTGATAACTAAAAGTAAGTTGGAGGGAGGCAATCTGCTTCTTGTCAGGGTGTTAAGATGGCTTGCAGGCCTTGGGGATTCAGCTCGGTGACAATAGTCATCAGCTACTGGGCAGAGAATTTCCTAAGAAGTGGCAGGAGCAGTAGGAGAGATGTGCACGGAAGGAGAGGACAGAATCACAAGGTGTTATTTGCAAAATGGGCTCAGCAAGTAGTATTTGATTGCCCAGTTGTTAATGGTTGCCCTCTCCCAGTATCAAATGGCGCTAAACTACCTTGGATATCCCTAGCTTATAAGCTTTCTTGCCAGGTCAGATACAATTAAGTATAATCAAGCCTACTTCAGTGTCTTGGAGTTAATTAGAGTTTTGGCTTCTGACTCTTGAGCTTGCTAAGCAGCAAATCTGGACCCTGCAGAGAAGGGTGGAAGTTTGACCAGTTGTACGTATGGGTGTTGGCTAAATGCTTATTATTTAATGTCACTTCTTAGCTGGTGATGCCAAAACAGAAATCTGCAGGAACAAAGTTTTTGTTGACGCCTGGGAGAAGGGAGAATTCCTTCATTCATGTCTCAGTGGAGGAACACGACTGACATCCTGTTGTGGGAACAGTAGGGACAGGTTGCAAAAGCTGCAGTAGGGTGAGGACATACTCATAGCTCTCTGTTATACCAGATTGGCACATTTTGTGTTTACCTTCCCTTTAAACCAAGATACACAAAAATATGTTTTTAATCACTCTTTTAGAAATAAGATAATTGGCTTTCTGCCCTTGGATTTTTTTTTTTTTTAATCAGTGACCGACTTCAGTCGTTCTTACTGCTCTTACTCCATCTGCTTTGGCTGATTGAATTGGGTGCCCATGTTACACGCTTTATTAATTAGAAGCATTCTTCTTCTCTAGCTAAGGACTTTGGCTTAGTACTTAGGGGCTGCATTATGTTCCTAGTGATCATGTTACTGAGTTTGATAATAATAAAAAAATCCCATCCAATGGAGCCTATTGGCTTGAGAACTGACTTTTATTAAAGTGGTTTGCATTACAAAAAATGATGCTGTAGAGAAATACGAGCCAATGGATAAAGCTGACCTTGAATTTAAAAATAAATAGGGAATACTGTATTTATTAGTTCCTTAATTCTCCTGAGCACTTATTCAATGCTCTTTACCCACAGGCTTCAAGGAAGCAGGGAAAAAATCACTAGCCTTTGTAAAATCAGAAAAACTTATGGAGTTACGTGGTTTGGCCAAAGTAATGAAATAAGCCACTAGTCAGAGCAAGTTAGTGAGTATAACTCTTTACGTTATCCACTAAAGCGTGCTTCTTCCTGGGCTGAATTTAATGTAGATTGAAAACCTGAACCAATTTAAGTGCTTTGTCATTACCATTAAGGCTGCCTAAGTTTTTCCTTCAAAGATTTTTTCAGGATCTGAATTCCCTGCATGAGCTCTGCATTAATATCTGTAACTGTAATCTATAACTTAATTGTATTTATTCTGTGGCAAAGTTTTGTAATTGCAACTGCCACTTCTTATCTTCATCAGATAAAGGTTGCATTACTCAGACATTGAACTGGAATGCTGATTGATGGTTTTTGAATTAAAAGAATCTATAGAAAGCAGTGTGATGTTTTTTCTCATGCTTCTATGACAAACACAATTCAGGTAAGAAAATGTTTACCTCCTTTAGTTTGTTAATGCCTGACCATAAAAGCTGAAATGTCATTTCAATGCAGGGTCTCATCCATTAGGATAGCATTTTAAAGAATCAGTTTTGTGAAACAGAAATAGTCCTTTCACCTCATCTGGAGAACACTTAGAGGGACACTTTCAAATATCTTAGAACTCAAGTTTTCACATACCTCGTAAGTGGTATAATTTCACGATGGAAAGATTTTGCTTCAAGTTCCAGAATCCAGATGAACAGGAAAAGTCAAATCAGTTGTTTCAATTGGTGCACAAATTTGAATTCACTGTAGATGCTTAGAAAAATATTAAAACCATTTTTGTGATAACCTTAAGGACCTAAAGCCACTGCCCCAGAAGGGCTGTAAATTAGGTCCAGATATATTGATAAAACCCCTCAATAATATTCTGCCTGTTTGTTTTCTTTAAGTATGTTACTACCAGTGTAGAGCAGTTACAGAACTGTTATCCTACTCCTAGGAAAATTCCTAGATAGGTGGGTGTATGTTTCCTGAACGCTTTCTTTTTGCCATAAATCAGTTTTACTGCTTCAGCTAGAAAAAAATTACTAGCTCAATAACCCAGAAGCAAAATCCTCTAGGTAACTGAATCTCTCATCCCATGTTGTTGGATATGTCTTTGAACATAGGCATAAGTCTCTATTTCCTGTTCATTAAGGGATGCTCTGTGTTGTAAATGTCCCAGATTTCCTCCTCTCACAGTGCTGCATCTCCAGCTCCACAACTGCACTCTTGTTGTGGGAAAGGCTCTGGCTTCATTCTTCCTTATCCTATTTGAGAAATGAAACCAGTGTTTAATTCTCCAGTGCATCCTGGAACTTATTAGAACATAATTTGTTGTATTAACAGGGGTATGTAGACGTCTGTCTCTCCTTGTGGTGAATTTCTGGCTTTAAGTTGGCAGTTATTTCATAGAAATAGCATTTAAAATGGAAATCGATAGTCATCTTTAAAATAATGTAATTTGAAAAATCCAAATACTGTCTGATAGCTAAATGAATTCCTATACTCTGCATTACTAAAATGCAAATGCAACATACTTGACACTGCATGATGGCTCTTTAAGCATGCATATACTCAGTAAATTTAATAATTGGTGGTGGTGGACCCAGCACTACAACTCCAGACACATCCCAGATGTCTGACAGGATAGGTTCTTGATAGCGGTGATACCATGTGGTCCCAGGAACGGGATGCACATGCGTGCAAAGTGGGGGAAGGATCTTTTATAGCTGATTTATTGATATTGCCAATAGATGTCTGAATTAACATAGGGAATTGATAAATACGGCAATTTCAGTTTTCGATAAATACGCCAAGTACATTTAATATAGAAGATAAAAATGAAAAGGAAGTTTCTTAAAATGAGTATTTTAGAATAAAATTTATAGATGTAATAGAATGGCAGACTGTCTTTCACTAGACAAATAAAAGAAAAGAGAAAAATAATTCAACTAGGTGATATCCAAATTGAAAAACTGCGGTCTAAATATAACCCTAGATTAGTAAAAGATTCCCTAGAAATTCAGAGTCATGATTGTGATGATATGTTTCTCTATTTTATCTGTGAAAATGAAGCTAACCAATTGATTAGGAGAGTTACTTTTAAGAAAGTTACGTTTCCAAATTTCTGTTAAAAGCTTCTGAGAAATGGTGAGAACTATACTAGTGAGTTTTGTCTCATACTAACTGGGTTTAATCAGGAAGGAAGAAGTGGTAAGAAAGAATGCTGTCTGATGGCTGTACAAATACAGTTTTATCTGTAATCCACTATATAATTTGTGGAACAGCTTGGCTAGAATGTTGCCAAAAAGAATGTTTGGAAGCTGAATGAGTAAGGCCGAACAACCGTATATTCCTCAGTCTCGCCAAAACTATTTGGTACTTAGTGCAAAATGAAAGTATTCACTCTGGTCTCTAGAGATTTTTCCCCCTTGCCCTTCTGAGCTCTATTTGAAGGTATAGTTATTAGTTGTCTGGCTTCCCCTTGATTGTCTGGAAATTTCCAGATGATCTTAAGTTTCAACAGAGAAAAGACTGACAGGGAAACAAGTATCTCCTGTTTGTGAGCATAGACACAGCCTGTGAGGTGTGTAGAAGCAGCCCAAGTGAAGTGACAGCTTTGGCCCCTGCAATAGCAACAATGAAAAAAGAGCTTGAGCTGGGAAGTATTTCTTCAGCCCCATTAGACTCCTTATGAGGAGTGTCCCTTCGTGATAGTCAGAAAACAAAGTCTTGTGCTGAAATGAAATGTGTTACTTGTAAAAATAAAGATATCTGGGTAGTTTCTTCTAACTTGGCAGACATAAACAGAAGTCTTTGTAGTAAGCTGTATATCTGTTAGAATGATGCTTATCATTGCCTTTGTGGCTAGTAAAAGACAACACTGTCAGGGCAAAGAAAGTATATTGGTTATCAGGGGTTTGTGCTCCATTGCTTCCCAGGTGAAACTTCTTTGGGGAGAGGACTGCTGCGTGAATTAGCTCTGTCATCAAGAGGTTGCAACTAATGGACATTTGGAACAATATTCAGCATGAGAGAGGAAAAAATAATCCCTTTTCCTCCTTGTGCCTACGTTGTCAGCCAGCAGTCCTAAGGATTCAAATACCATCGTGTTGTAACAATGACAGTGGCAAAGTACAACATGGTTGGAAGCTGTAGGAGCCCTCTACTAATGGACAGCTGTGAAATTGCTTTATACCTGCCATTTGTTGGAATATGCTCCTTGCCTTTGAAGGCTGATTCACTATCTCTGTTCAACAACATATCCTTCGCTTGTGAGTAAAGGTTATATTGCTGCGTGGCAGAGATATCTAAAGTTTCAAAGAAATATAATTATTATAAGCTTTTATATAGTGTCTATTAAACCAACACTCATTAGACTGAGTCTAATGGGATACTTTAAAAGCTCAGATTTATCAAAAGCAGCCCAAAACTGTTTCTTTTCCCCCATTAATACATTTTTCATCAGTGTCTGGCCATGCTGCCAAGTAATCTGCTTTTTATCTATCTAGCACACTTCCGTAACTTTTTGCTTCCTGTCAGTGGATAACATTGTGCTTTAACCATTTTTGTATCAAGGCAGAGATCTCAGTACCTTCCAGAATCCCATTCAAGCATATTTGCAATGCAGACAGTAGATGGAATTTAGGTATCTAATTACAACAAGTAAAAATATTTGCTTTAATCTTAAACATTGATATCCTTGGTGCAATTACAGGTAGTTTTGCTGTCCTAAAAAGAGACCAAAAAAGAATGAAACAAGTATCATTTCAGCAAATACTTCCACTGCTATGGATGATTTTGTTGTGGTGGGGCTTTTTTAAATTTTCATTGTGCAGGGGGTACTGAAAAGAAGAACAATGTTGTTTGTTTTATTTGGGGATGTACTCTACATTTGCCTCCATTCACTAACATTTAGGCATTCCTGCTTCAAATCTTTAGTGTATGATGAGAGAATCTGATTAATCCAAACTGATCTGATTTTTTACACAGAAAGCCATTCGCTTACTTCTGGGGAATACGTGACTGAGAAGGCAACTAGATGTTCTGAAGTTATGCAAGCTGGATTGAGAAGTGCTGCATGACACTAGGCCAGCTTTTGAAAGCATTTATGGGGCTGAAGAGGGAAAAGGCTCTCCTAAAAAAATTCACGGAATATTCAAGCAAATTAGGTACTTCTTACATACTAATTTTAACTAACAGTTAAGCACCTGGTAAAGTTTTGAGTGACCTCCAGTAGTTTAAGTGTCTGTTTCTTTCATCACCAAAATACATTTGGAAATATAGTCAAAAATATATGCCATCATGCTGGGAGTTGGAAACAGAAATGGAATTTTTTGTGATGTGATTCTTCAAATGTCTACAAGGCAGACTTGCTGTGTGAGAAAAATGCATTATAAAGGATAGTACATATGTTGCAAAAACCAATCTCTGAAATAATCCTGCATATGTTTTTGGGAGACATCTGCCTTGTGTTGTGTTGCACAAAAGATGACAAGGAATGTTTCTAATGGAAATTTGGGGGGTTTTCGTCCTTAAGGAGCTGGAACCAGACTGTCTGGAGACTATTTTGCTATGGAACTCTGATGTTCTACTTATTTTCTGTTTGGCTTTGTAGGGAATGAGTCATCTGTTTCTGCATCATTTAGGACAGTGTGAAATCTAGTTTGCAGTTCTTGTTTGTCTAGCTCCTGAATCAGCCCCCGTGTCTGAGTTTGGTTGAAGCTCGTCTCAGACAAATTTGGCATAATGTGTTACTGCTGCAGCATGTTGTGAAAGTTTGTTCCATGCTTTCTGCTATTTCTTAGGCATAACAGGTCTAAAACTCACAAGTAATTATTTCAGAAAACTCACAAGTAATTATTTCAGAATTCTTTCAGAATAATCTGTCAGCAGCTCTTAGAACTTGGAAAGCATACATGTTTATATCTGAAATAATGAAATCTATGTGCTGGAGTAAAGGAGTAGTGGTGACTGGCTTTCTAGCTAGTGGTATTTTAGAGCATATGTTGCCCTTAAAGATCATCCTGAGTAAGTGTTTCTGACAAGCCCTGGTATCAGCAATACTGTGGAGAGGACCGACTGCCTTCCAGTGCATTACACTGTCGTACCTAAAAAGGAGTGTTTGGAGCTGCTTGCTAGTATGTTTGAGTTAGTTCTTTGCTGTGTTGCTGCAACATATATAAAAATGGCACTTTTCTTCTGTTTTCCTCTCCAAAAATAAACTTGGAAATGTCAGCATCAAGAATGGCAGCATGTTTCTTGACAGGATGAGTGAAAGATCACACAGTCATTTCACAGAAGTGCTACTGAAATATGTTAACAACTTCTGCATGCCCTTAACATGCCCAGCTGGAGAGAAGTGCTGGAAATTGTAATAGTTATGGATAATAAGTGTCAGTGTCTTGGTAAGAAAAGATAAATTGAATCGTGCTGATTTAGAATTAGAGAAGGGGAGCGATGAGCTGCTGTGAGTCTTGTTGCACTTGATGGGATGTTAAATTTCTGTGAGCTTACCCCATATGCTATGGTTCTAAGCCCTAACAAATCATAGTCGTGACTGCGTTGCATTATAAATACCTCCTTTTTGTAGCAAGTGCACTGACTAGCACCTCAGAAAAAAAATTGGTGGGAACATCAGGATGGAGAGGGACCTTTCAGTTTAAGTGTAACTTCAAATTGCAGTACCATTTTGCATTAGCTCTTTCTTCACCTTTTCTTGTATTTCAGCTCTGCACTTCTATACTGTTGCTTTGTGTAGCTGAAAGGGGAGGGGAAGCTTAGACCAGCCAAAGAGTTGCAGGAAAGCTCTTAACGTGATTCCGCAATGTTGAGAAAAGCATTTTTAAGAACCGCACATCTTTGCAGTTTGCTGCTGATAATCGTGCTCTGTATACTTCTGCCCATGCACAGGCAAGTTCTGAATGTTAGCTACTCTATGGCACATATGCATCCATAACCAGCTGCTTGTGCTTCTGCTCCTATCTTGAACTACCAAATAGCTGAATATTTAAGTAAAATATTTTAAATTTGGAATGCTCGTCACAATATTAACTCTTTAATTTGCTCAGCATTAGAATAGCGTTGTACTGAGAAAAATGATCTCTTGTTGTGCAAATAACTGCAGAGTCAATAAGCACAGACCATTTCCCAGCCTTCTTTCCTCCTCTCCTTTAATAAGAATGTGGCTCTTGAAATAGGGAATTTTACTCTGCCTGCATCGTGTAGAAACAATCTTCAGGCAGTGCTATTGAAGGGATTGTGAAGAACTGCAATGCCATTCTGAAGAGTTCAGTGTGGATACTTACTATTAGCTATTAATGTAGAGAAAGTGTTTGTCCTGGTAATAAACCACATGGTACTGAAGGGACTCCTCTTTTGTGTGCAGTTTTGCTAGAAAGGAATAAATTACTTAAAAAACATTGGTTTGAGGTTAAAAAAACTCCTTAAAATAGCAATAGCAGCACCACATAGGTAGTACTCCAAGACAAACATGTTACTAACAGAGGATGAAAGGATGAGTAGCCATGAATCTGTTACACAGTTACAGATGAGGCTGTCCAAAAAAGAATATAATACAATATGATACGTATTAGGAAGTTTTATTAGTGTTGTACTGGAGAACTCTTGCTTTTTACTGTCCACTTAAATTTAATATAGCGAAATCAACCAAATGATAGACATTGATGAAAGTGGATGTATCTAGTGAAGCTCATCCTTCATGCCATGCCGGTGGACTGTTTTCTTCTACTGCTCAGTCCCGTAAAAGACTCTTTAGGAATCTAACGCACCTTCTTGTTAGAAGGTATTTGCTAGTCAGCTCGCTCCTGCTTATTTTACACTAAAACTGTTACATACATCACACAAAGTAATTCTTTCCCATCTTTCATAGTTAGACTGTGGCGTAAACGTAGACTGCAACCCTAGCTCTTATTTCAATTCTGGTTTCAATGGATTAGATGGTTAAGAGTTTCCATGTAGTATTTCAGTGGTGCAGGCTGAAATGGGAACACTGTGGTCTTCTGGTGCTTTAAACAAAAGCCTCTGGGAATGAAAACAGTTGAGTTTATACCCTGCTATCAGCCTGGTGACTCTGATTCTGTGAGAACACTTACTGAGATACGAGTGGCACAGAAAATCTGAATGGCATGGACAAAGTACAGAATGGCTGTTTGGTATTTCTTGTAGTACAAGAATTAGGAGTAATTATATTATAACAGCAGGCAGCAGGTTCAAGCAAACAAAAAGTGGCGTTTTCTCAACAACTGACAGAGGCTGCTGTGTTTGTTAAAAGCTTATGTTGATCCCAAAAATGACTGGAAAGTTTTATGAAAGGAAAATACAGTGAAGCCTATTAAATACAGAGATAACATCTGGCTTGAGCCACAGACCAGTGAAGGTCAGGACAACATTGTGGTACAGTGTTAGTCATATTATGTGGAAATCACAAAGGGTGGTGTGTACATGGCTTTACAGGATATATGTGAAGATGAAATGCTCTAGCAACATTAAAGGCATTTCACAAGATTAATTAATACCATTCATTTCATAATATTAATACTAAAATACCTATTTAGGTAATGCAATCTGGTTTAATTTGTGTTCTTTTGTGACAGCAAAGTATTTTGGTAATTATACAAAGATCCTGGATTTCTAGAATACAGAAACCAAAAATTAACAGTCCTTAAACATACATGTATTTTGTACAGATTAGATTTGCACTCATATCAAATATCCAGTCTTCAAGTACTGAGCTAAGTGTTTTATACCCTTATTTGCCCCACTAAAATTAATGTGTTTCAAATTATTTGTATAAAACAGAAAACAAATCATTTTCCAAATGAAAATACCATCTGCACAGATTATGCTGGGATCAAAAAGAATCAAATTGCTAAAAAATATTAGTGCTGCTAATTTTTCTTCTCTTCTTCACACCCTTCCCTCTCCTACTCTTAAAAGACCATACAGTTTGCTTAACAGAACATGCCCCTACAAAGGGTTTCAGTTCTGTACCTGATGAGCAGGGAAAGATATGATCTGATTAGTGGGAGCATTCTCTGGGGAAAAGTAAACCTTGTGTACAGTCAGTTTCCAGAGAAAACAATTATAGAAATGGATGAAAGAATTGTGATATTTTGGTGTGTGGAAGGGGGGGGAATTATAAGAAATCCAGTAGAAAACTAGTTGTATTCCAGACCTTCTTACTCAGACTATGCAACATTGTTGTACTTTATAAAGTAGCAGGGTAAGAAAGAGATGCAAATCCAAATTTACGGATATATTTCAGAAGTAGACATATTGTAAGAATAGGGGGCTTATAATGAAAAGATCTCCACAAAACATTTGAACAATGTTGAAGAAGGGTGAAGCTGACATTATCAACCCCAAATTAGTATTTTTTCCTGGAAAAATTGCATGAATATCTGAGAAATTTGGGATGAACTTATAGCTATAGTACTGTTACATACCTCAGGTAGATTAAGTTTGTTTAATCTGTGATGTTTGTTAAATTCTCTATAAGAGCAGGTTGCTCTTAGCTGTATTACACATCACTGCTGCTCTTTTCACAGTAAGATTGGACATTCTGAACTTTCAGGCTCTGAATTTTGCTCTGTTGCACCAGGCTTGCTGAAAACATGGTTCTCTCTCCACTTCTTCCACAAAGCTGAAATGTCACATGCACGTGCCTTCATGTGCTGTAGACAGCAAGGGTGTATTCTGTATGTGCCCTCCACTGAAAAGCCACTGAAGTGCCTCACTCACCTTCAGAAGAACATACCCACCTAGAAAATGAAAACAACAGCCCAAACAATGGGAAGTGAAGAAGTAAAATAATCATGCAGTGGCCTTAATTTGCTCTTCAGCTTTTGTCACCAAGAATTTTCTGGATTGAGCATAATATCAAGACTGGATTTAGCTTTTAGAAATGGTGAAATGCACCTTATTGCCTTTCCATTCACGCTGCTGCCGTAATCACTGGTCTTTCTGCACAAAATTAAAAATGTCCATTATCTGGAAGTAATGCAGTTGTGCAGAAATACAGAATTGGTATTAGCAAATTGTAAATGAAATTCTGTGGAAGAACAATAAAATTAATATGAAGTTTGATTCCTGAATAGTAAGCAAATCTAGATATGAAGTCACTGTGAAGGTCTTGGCTACTAAGTGGCTTTGAAAATAGTCAGGGAGGCTGATGTTTGTCAAGAAATGCTTAAATGTTATGCATTCAGCAAGCAACTATTTTACAGAGGAAGTTTTAAATTACATTTTATGATAACGATTTTTTAAAGGTTTATGGAAACAGCATGGCTAATTTTATACGCACTATTTGGAGAGCATCATCATTGAAGCAATGAATGAACATAATTTCCTTTTCCAAGGGAAATGGTTGCTGCAGTAGAGATAAGAGGTTACAATTATAACGACAGGCAATTGAGATGATTTGAAGAGAAGGTATTAAAAGTTAAATATTTCTGAAGTTTCTGTATTTTACATGTGTGAACTGTGGAAGTACTTCCCTGAGCCTGCCTCTTCTCCATAATTAGAAGCAGGTTACATTCCTTCTGCTTGATAAGCCATTAGTTATTAGTACAGTGCTAAATTTGCCCTTGTACCAAGTGACCCAAAGGGGGAAAGCTGTCTGTTTGATTACAATAATAATAGCTTTTAACAATTGGATTTACTTAGCTAGATGTTAATTGACCCACTTACAATCTTCTGCAAAAGAGTTTGTGAATGTTACACAAGACTGCAGGGAGCTGCAGGCAAAAATTAGAAGACATCTGGTGAATTAAGGGTTATGAACTGCCAAGTTCTATGGAAGGAAAACTACATTTCAAAAAAGTTCTCATTCAGTGCTGCACATTAAAAATAATTATGTGAAGTTTAATTATAGATAGTGGTTTGAACCATCTCTTTATTGTGTAGTTTTTTCACATGAGAAGGAAAATAAATGTGGTCTGAAAAAATTAAGATTTGTTGTAAATGAGAAGTTAGAGCTCATTCCTTATTTTCCATTATTCTCTTTCTGTCCTTGAGACTGAAGAGTGGACATGTATCTGAAGGGTGTGCATGGTTATGAAATCAATAATTTAGAAACTTGAAGAAGTTTCTGTGTCCAGTAATCTTTCATAAAAAAAACAAATGACTGCTGCACTGGAATTTGGCAACTGGGATATCCCCAACCTTGTGTAAAGTGATAACTAACATTTTAAGGAGACAGCTCTTTGCAATTTTGCTCAAGCAGAGCCATATTTGTAACCCAACATACACAAGTTTCTGATCCTTTTCCCTCCCCTACAACCTTTCTATCTTATTGAACTATAACCAGGTTGGACCTGTCCCACTCCAAGTACAAGAAAACTGACATCATCGTTAACTGCTCATCTGTGTATCAGTCAGGAGGGATATCCATTTAGCTATGGAAACATAGCTGGACGGCTAACACGCTCTTCCATGGGGGAAAACCAGCTTCTGCATGAACCTGGTTGACTCCGCTCAAGTATTAATTCCCAGAGTCTTCCTTAGGCATGAGTCTAATGTGTTGCCAAGAAAAAAAGAATAACAAGGGAGTTTAAACAATTGCATTACCTATGTCTGTAATTCCAAGTAGTATGAGCCACTGCCATTGCAATAGTAACACAGGCGTTTACATGGAGAGGGAGTAGTTTTCACCTGTTTAACATATGAGGATGTTTAAGTCTTCGTGGGTAATATTTTCTGTGTACTTTCTGATATACAGTAAAAAACAAAACTTCACAAAATTGAATTAGATGTCCCTTACAGCACATTGGGTGCTACACTCACAATATGTATAGTATGGATGGAATACCATAGTTCAGGAAGTCTGCCATCCCTGCTGTACTAGCTTTAGAGCTGCAGCAGAGCATGGAAACGGATGTTCCCACTTTAGAACACCTCAGACTCTGCCATAGCAACTTCCCCACTGATTAAGTTCCTGAAAATGGCCAGTAACTGTTGTTAGAGGAGACACTTGTAATAATGGGTCACGTGCTAAAGGTCTGATCCAACCAGGCACCCTGTGACTTTTTGAACCTGATGTGAAGTGGTGGTGCTCAGTGTATATCCAGTGTGTTGACAGACTGAAAATACAACAATTTGGTTTGCAAATTACTGTTACTATAACTAGTGATTAAATCAGCATTGGAAACTGATAGGCCAATGCTTTGTTACACAGTCTGCATGAGAAGATTATGAGGGGTTGTAAAAAAATCTCCCAACTGATATTGTACAAAGCAATGCTAGTCACACCTTTTGTGTGGTGTGTGTACAATTATACACAGTTTCTAGCAGTGGTCTTACAATTGGTTTCTCCAGAATAAGGAAAAAAAATGTAAGTGAATGGGCCCCTTCGCCATGCTTCTGTAAAGTACTGTTTTTCCAGAGTGTTGCTCCATACCTTTACTTATTTTGAGAAATCAGATTTTTATTTTTGGTAGAATACTTCCAGTGAAGTACTGCTCCATTGCAGACGATGGTAAAATGCTCACGGGCTCCAGTGACATCCGGATTTAAGTCACATACTACAGCTCTCATTCACTTCCCTACAACTACAGTCCAACATTAGAACACAAAACTACCTGAAGGCCCCTCGCTAAGGCTATCAAAGGGTGATTTCCATTGTCAGTAAAAAATTAGCTTACAAGGTCTTAACCTCCAGTATCTTGTTTTATACCAAACAGTCCTATTTTGATTCATTCAAGAATTATGGTATGCACACATTTATAGTGTTTAGTATCTTTAATTGGCACTTCTAAAAATAATTTTATTTGCAGTTATTTCTTTAAAATTATTTGTTAAAAACATTTTATTCTAACTATACAATTCTAATGTGATCTTCATTTCTGTGTTTGCTCTCATCACTGGTGATGTTCATTACTAGCATTTGCAGATTTGGTGGCAAGTCTGTAAATTCTGTTCTTCACCTCTGTATCAGCAGCAGGTTCACTGCACCTTCTTAAAGACCTGCTTACACTTGACTCCACACACTCTTATTTCCTAGGAAGAGAAAACAAATAAAAATTACAACTTTTACATAGGACAGATGCATTATGCATTCAGATGTATGTCCAGCTCAGTTTTAGTTTTCTATCAAATCAAATTGGGGAGCTTGTACATGTTTTAGCCTATTTTTAATCCTTAAAGAAACCAGCTGGTTTGGGTTTGTTTCCTGGTAAAAGGTGCAGTAAAATAAGTTATTTTGGGATCTCAGATCTTAAAAGGCCAGGTATGTTCCTGGTGCATTGTTCTCTATTTGCAGTGTGTGCCACCACTTAGGTGTCTGAAATGGGTATTCTCTATTTTGGACATATAAATAAGCTATTTGGGGATGGATTTGAATAACTAGTTTTGAACTGGTGTGTTGATGACTGGTAGTTCAAATCTACAAAACCAGAAACCAGCTGAAAGCCCATTCTGTGGCAGGACGATCATTTTGATCATCAGAAGATTTGATCTAGGTCTCTAAATCACAGCACAGCAGTGAGTTTTCATGGAACTGGGCCGTCCTGGATGCCTAACGCTGTCTACTGTTCCTTTGTGTTCAGAAGAGCTTTTAAAAAATCCCTGTTTGCTACTCATTGGATCATCATGAGCTCTGCATAAGCAGGTGCAATGATGTTTATATCTTGTGCACAGATTTGTGAGGCCTACTGTTGTTTACCTAATTTCACTGAAGATGCAGTTTAATCTCCATTACTGGGGCTATTTAAGTGCGATCTGAGAAGCGCACACAGCATGTGTGGAGGAGCTGACTGGTCTTGGTGGTAGAAGAAAAAGGGGTAGAACTTCTTAAGGGACATAAAGACAAAGGTTATGTGTGACCTAGCAGGAGGGATCTACTTTCTCTTTCAAGGTAAGACTTTTAATAAAGCTCTCAGTGTATTTTGAGGAAACAGGAGGCAGAGTTTCCTGGGAGTTTATGCACATTTTCTCATGGGGGACTTTGATAAAATGGCAAATTAAAAAAACCTTACACCAAGTCAATAGTCTCAGTGGCATATGTTGCTAAGCCCTAGCAAGAGAATGTGCTTCATGCTGAATTTTTGAAACAAGCAGGCTGATACAGTGATTTTAGGTAGGACCTGTTCTGTTCACTTCTATATAGGGAACCCGGAAGAAGGAGTGTGCAATATGGGCTAAGAGATCTGCTGACAGTGACAAAAACCTATGGAGCAGAAGCAATCAATACAATAGAAAAGGGCAATAAAACTCAAAAGTAAATGGAGAATAGCCAAATAATTCACTCACATAAACTAGAATCTAAGGAGGAAAAAGAACTACAAAGTACAGAATGAAATGGAGAAAATAGGAGGCGATAAACTACTAAATGATGTGGTACTACCCTCTACAGAACTGTGGAAAGAATTAAATTTGCCTCATTGTGTAAAGTTCAATAGGATCATAAAGCTATCGAAGTATCAATTTTTTAGAAGTAACTGCCCATTGTATCAAAGCACTCTCAGGAGTATAGGGCCCAGTAATCTTAGCTGGTCAAAAATAAGATACTAAATGGGGCTCTTTTACTATATGTTTAATGGAGAAATAAAGAGGACCTCTTTTGAAGTTCATGAAATAAAAAAAGTTATAAAATTGAAACATTGGGGACTGGCATCTAAAATACTTCATTACTTCCTTTGCATGACGTAATTTTTTTCTGACTGTTGTGTACATGAGAGACAGATATTGATAAGTGGTAGAAGTGCCAATGACTGCATGGATGCCTGTGAGCTGGCAGGTATGATACAGAACTCTTCACAACCTTCTGGAAAAGCAGCGTCCGATCAGCCAGGTTACCTTGAGGTACCTGAAGTGACGCTAGACACTGGCAACTGTGTTTAGTAACAAGGGGTTTGGGGTCCTTTTGCAAAGATTTCATAACTCTGCTACTGATTTGAATATTTAGAGAACATCCATTTAGACTGTGAATGCTAATAGCACTGAACAGTGAACAGAAATGGGGCTGGATTTTATTATCTCAGCAGGAAGACTGCCTTTTACCATTGACGAGAGATTGAGGATACTACAAAGAGCAATGCGACAAAAAAATAGGCATCTTCTTTCAGGTCCTGTTAACCAAGAAAGATAAAAATGATGATCTGAAAGAACATGACATTTCAAAAACTTAATTGCTGTTTTAGTTCCCTAGGCTATAATGCAGTCTGGCCTGTAATTATTTTAAAAGAACAATGCTGCATTTCCCCCTTATGGCTTATTGTTTGATGCATAATTTCACCAGCTCCCATACTGTGTATTTCACAGGCTGTATGAAGGACATTCTGTTAAATGGCTTCCTCAGTGTAAACATTTCAAACTGGTGTATGTGTGGACAGACAGTTAACACAGAAAGAGTACTGCTTTGAAATCAGTCTTTGTAAGGGACATCAAAGCATAATGGCTCCAAATAAAATTGTTGCTTTAGAAACTACTCAAATGCTGCACCAATACATAATTATGGCAAAGTAAGCCCAGATAATGTAGCACACAGACTGCTGCAGTGCATCTAACCAATTCAACGGAGTGGCATTTAAAACCTGTTACATGATCTTACCAGATGCATTTCGTCTCCTTCAATCCACTGGGTCCAACCACGACCTTCTTTTTCTCCATTCTGTACGCAAAGAAGCTTATCTCCATCCCAAGATACAGTGGTCTAACAAAATAGACATGTTCCGCATTACTGTAGTATTCTCTGATACTGTGCTTAATTTCCTTGAAGCAAAGCTTCTCTCTAATATAATACATGATATGTGTATTTTGTAGGAAGCATGATTTTAGGGTGTTGTAACTCTTAGGATAATTACAAAAGAAATGATCTTAAATACAAAGTTGTTGCCCAACTGCCTATCAAAGCCTGTAAAGATAAAACGGTTTAAATGCAAGAAGAAATATCATAAAAATGATTGTCTAAGAGTGCACTCCTCTCTCCCTTCTGACAAATACAGCAGCAGAAGGGCTATGCATCCTAACTGCATTTGCAAAAGGAGCTGAAAACTTGAGATTCCATTTGTTTTTTCCACCATAAGAAGGATTCTTTAGCTGCTGGACCTGTAAAAAGTACCCACCTCCTGGCAGCTATGGAGGAACAAGGCTTTTAAATCCTGAGCTGCTTTTTCCCAGTGTCTTAATCTGCCTTCCACCATTGAGCAGAGCAGTTTGGAAGTATCTATCAACAAACTGGTGACTTTGCCAGCATCCTGCTTTGTGTCCCTCTGCCAGGACTGGCAGCGTAAGAGTGAGAGTAAGGTGTTGCAGGATTCACCACAGTGCTTTTGTGAACATTGGTGCTGTCCTGAGTAGTTCAGTAGAACTTGATTAATAAGACTACCTAAAAGTATGAGGGTGCATGTTACAGCTTGTTTCTCCAGTTGATCTTTACTGAAAATTTGCCTTCCGCGTCTCCCTAAGATAATGTGAAGCAACACTCCATAAAATACTTGGAGAGGGAAGGGAAGGAGCAGTGACAATTTGTGCTCCGTGAGGATAGTTTAACATCAGTGTTAGCACATGGCTTTTAAGCCAGCTTGTCTGAAGTGAATCTGAGGACTGTATGTAGAATTACTGTCTACCTTGTAAAAGTCTTCAACCGCTGCCTCTATGAGTAGTCAAATACAGAGGGAAGATGAATTCTGTTCTATCATTAAAGGAAAACTTACCGCGACCATCCTGTGTAGTTTCTAAGAAAAGCAGTCAGCCTGCTTTTGTCATTCTGGGAACTAAAACCAGGTCAACATTCAAGAACTACACAGCCCTATTTATTTAATTGGTGTATGTCACAAACAATTAATTCTTAAATGATAACCATGATAGCCACTATCTTTAAATGAGTGCAGCCAGCAGTCTCCACCCCTGGGAAGCTTTAGACTAAACAAGCATGGAAAATGAATCACTGGAAAGAGAGCCAGCGTAGATAATCACAGGCAAGGCACTGCCACTGATCCCGTATAGTCTGGTTGCACCATATGTGGCCTCTGAAAGACAAACTCATGTGTCCTTGCTAAAAATCTCTCCAATTCGGAAAATACTTTCACAAATTCTTCTGTTCACTCTTGTAAAATGATTTAAATGTATTTAAACCAAGTAGTAGATCACATTTTTAAAAGCCATATCCTTGTTAATGTACAAAATGCTAATGCAGGAATGAACAACACATTTGGATAAAGCTGTAGTTAATGTGGTCATCATAGTTTAAATCCTCTTCCATATCTGTTTTGAATCTGTAGATGTCCAGCTGGACATAGAAGATAACAAATACTACTAGTCAAAGTGAAAAATGTTTAACATATCTAAGAATAAAATGAATATATCAGAAAATGAACATTATTTCTACTAATGACTTGTAGATGGGAGGGATACCGTGGCATAAAGCATTTGTATATGCAACTTTGCTTGGTTTTATTCATTGTGTATTAGCTCAGCATAGTTTCCTCAATAGACTAGCTTAATAGTTAAATTTTGTGGGTTTGTATGTGAATTCAAGGGCAATATACCATGTAAAAGTATGATCGAACTTTATTAGTACTAATATTCAAGTCAGTTCTGGAAGTTATTAGCTTTGGTAACATTCACTAGCTTAGAACATTTGGGGGCAATTGAGAAATGTTTGTAGCAGCCCAAGGAAACATTACATTTTTCAGTCTCCAAAGGTGATTGGAATTGTTTTATCTCAGGAAACAACACACAATTTTCTCTAGATTTCTTGTTTTTCCAGTCAGGATTAGATATTGCTTTTTGCGATTTGGTGATAACCACAAAGAGTCTAATACTACAGACTGTTAACCAAGCTGTTTTATCAGCCTGTATGCTTGGTTATCATCCTCTGCCTTCCCTTTAAGAAATAAAAATCCTGAAGGGATATGAGTAAACCCTACACTTTCTGATTTTTGTGTGTGCTGCAGGTTATGAAGGACAGAATATACTGCAGGAGAACATAATGTCCTCCTCTTTGTTAGCAGGAACAACCACTTTATGACAGTAAGATTAATCAGCAACATTTTTGTCTTTTCTTTCTTTAGGTCACACTGTAATGTCTCATATAATAAAAGACACAACTAATACAAAAGACAGAAACCTCTCTTTTACCTCAGATTGAAAGAAGCTCTTCCATTCCAAACACCTCTCTTGAGACACACAATGAACATGGGCTGAGGTTGGAGTTGTTGTGGCTGTTACGTATGTGCTGGCTGCTGCTAACAGCCCATCCCTTCCCAATAGCTAACAGACGGCAATGCTCACCTTCGGACATTCCCAAATATTCGAGGCAGAACATAATAATAATATTCCAAAAATGCCACTGTTAGACAAATGTCTTTTGTTTCATATAAGAGCAAACATTTATTTTTAAAGATTGGATCAGGATATTGCCATTGTATAACGAGGAGTCAAGCACGTGAACAGACTAGTAAGGCACTTCTGTATGAACCTTTGGTTGCTGCTGTTTTCCTCTCCCAGCACACACTTACTGTCAAGATAAAGAAATGCTTAACCTTTTATGTAAAGCAGC
This sequence comes from Coracias cyanogaster, assembly GCA_033124195.1. Lineage (NCBI taxonomy): Eukaryota > Metazoa > Chordata > Aves > Coraciiformes > Coraciidae > Coracias > Coracias cyanogaster. Next base: position 29,719 of record JAVSBS010023590.1, on the reverse strand, counting down.
TTTTCCTAGAAAAGCAGGCTTTTATAATTAACCTTGTTTGCCACCATTTTGATAATAGCATTACCTAAGGTTTGCCTGGTTACAGAGATGGAGCTACTGTCTCCTATCTGGAATGACTGAAAAGTCTTTGCCAGCGTTTGGTGAGCACAGCATCCCCAGGCAGACAGTTCCTACTCTTTATTTTCCTTTACAAGCAAGAGGAGAAGCAGATAAGCTTAGAGGACAAAAGCTGCCGTTTCCTGCTGGTAACAGAACCAACTGGATGAAAATGTAGTATTTCTCCAAAACGGAAGGCTCCTGCCTTTTTTAGCATCTTTTACTACTTGTAGGATACATGGAAGATTTCACCTGTTACTTTCAACTAGGTAGTACATAATCTAGTTCATCATAAGCAAACCTAAGTTTTGCTTTCTTACTACCTGATACTTAAACCCAAGAGGAATACATATGCATATAATTCTGTAGGAAACTTCAACAGAAAAGAGTGCTTAATGTGATTTGTTGATAGTGTGATTAAAAATACTGAAGGAGCACAAGAAAAGTTTAATGGAGTGAGATAAATAAGAGTGAGTCTTAACTCAACTGAACTTTTATCAAAAATTCTAACCACCCATATTGCACATCTTTCACACTATATACTCTTTGCTCTTGAAGTGTAATAATAGAGAATTGAGCTCCTCTGGGAGGTGAAGAAGTGTTTGAAGCCTGAGGACACAAAAAATGTTCAAATTTTCTTTAGTTTTATGACATGATTTCTGTAGTCTTGCACTTCTTTTGTTTACTTAGATATTATCCTTTTATTACTTGGCAATTCACCTACGTCTGTTAGTGACTTAATCTCTTTGTGTTACGAAGATTTAAATACACGTGCATAGCAACACCATTTTCCTGAAAATTAAAGCTAGAAGAAATTACAATTATTCTTGTTACTGTTATAAGTTAGATTTATTAGATGAAACATTTAGTAAAAACAAAACTATCTATTGACTACATATTTGCATTTTCTCTAGTAGCTGTGACATCAGTGAAGTCTTGCAGAATTACAATAGATGTTACTTTTGATTCTAGTGGCAACTCCTACTGACCCACAGCCAGAGGTACTGACGTATAAGTTACTGACATAATCATCAAACTCTTTTGTCAGAGAACTCTGCATTTCCCAGTGAGGTCTAAGTACAGAAACACCTGATGCTGGCTCTGCACAATATTTCTTATGCCCACGTTGGCTGTTCCTAGTGCGCTTGCTTGTGTTGTGTTCTGCACTTGAAGATGGACAATGCGTTTAAGAGGTGAACAAAGAAAATGTCTTTTTTTTTTTAAGTAGTCCATGAACATCTTTTGATAATGCTACATAGATTTTAGACACATTGCATTTACAAATATGAATTGCAGCTACCACCTTGCATACAAAATACGTTATTGATTTCCCATCTGTAGGAGAAACACCGCAGTACCAGGTCTATTTTTCTACTTCCCGTCAGAGGGTTGTCTCTGTATTACGGCGCAGCAAATGACTGCAATGCTCTCAAACTGCACAACACACTCCACGCTCTATCTCAATCTAGTAATTCTCTGCTTTGGAGAATGACCAGTCATTTTACAACCGTAATTATGACTTAAGAAGGATTAAAGAATGATAAGTAATTATTTAAGTCAGATGACACAGGAAAATCCAATTTGAGCTATGTCCTGTATTGTGTTTACAAATAACACCGAAGCAAGTATCAAACATGTCAAACATGGCAATACATCCAACAAGATATTTAATAGCTTCTCATGATAAAGTATTTTCATCTGTACTAAGTGTCAGAGTGATATAAAATCCTCTGGTAAGCAGTCTGCAGGGGAAATTCTCATCAAATGAATTGCTGGTGCAATAAACTAATGTTGATATCACAGACAAAATCTAATGTAACTGTGAAGGCACATTCTGTAAGGTTGTAGTCACTACCCGTGACCTCCTGTGCAGGAGGCATGCTGCACACCACTAACAGGAGGGCTACAACCACTTCAGGGCTTGTCATCTCTCCATCCTGTAATTCCTTTTACCTCATCAAATATGCATCTGGCAGGTTGGTGATAGACAAGCTACAGAGAAAACAACAAACCCAACAGAAAAATCAGTGGTAGAATTGCTGGACTTTTTTTGAAGATACTGTTGCTGGACAGAGGCTTTACAGATTTAGCCATCCTGTAGCTAGGACGAATGATAAATTCTATACAAACCTTTCCTTCCCTTACTAACTTCAACCTTGTAGAAGCACTTATAAATCTAACCTCCCACTTCATCACTCCCGGTTCTAGCCACGCAGTAACAGAACTCCCAGTTAACTCCTAGGAAATGGTTGGTAGTAAAACACAACTCCATTTCTCAGCTGCTTGTGGGGCTGGCAGATGTGACGTCTCATAACAGGTATCTATAGCTACAGGAAATGTGTTCCTGCCATTACAAACTTGCTCAGATTGTTATTGAAGGACAAGCTACTTATAATGTGGACATTCTGTACCCACCTCATAAGCTCACTGAAGTTCACTGGAGCCAAAAGATGAGACAATTCCAGAAGCAGTATTTTGCTTCTGTGATTGTCAGCATCTCCATTCCTAGCAAAGGGACTTAGGATTGGATTGACAAATTTTAGAGCAAAGGGTAAGCTGCTGTCAGATAGAATCAGATCTTAAATGTTCAAATTCCTTATTTTGAGTCCTTGCTCATGAGAGCAATGAGGGAAAGGAATGACTAGAGACATGTTCCAGGGAGTAGCAAAGTAAATGTGCCAAAGCTCCAGGCTATGCACATGACAATATGTGGGAGAAGGAGTAGAATCAATGTTCTGGACAGTGCATAATGTTTTATTTCTTAGGAATGGTGGATTTTTTTTTTTTTCTTACTGAAATAAAATTGTATACAAGTAATACAAAAATAGGAAGACTTGTGTATATCCTCTGCCAGAAAAAAAAGTACAAAACAGCACATTCATTTCACTCTGGGCAAGGGTAAGAATTGATTCTAAGACACTGTTTAAATTAATGTGTATAATTGATTTATCCTCTGTGTAATTTTAGCAGTTGTACATAATGGTAATGGTTTGTCATTCAAAATTGGATTTGGTAAGTCTGGTTCTCAGGTTTTCAGCTGATTCCTTCTGATTGCACTTTCTGCATTCATAACTCTCTGAGATTTTTAGGATTCACAAAAAGCTGAAATGCTAAATCCCGTCCAAAACCACCTCCCCTAAAGGTTCAGTATGATAGCAGTGGTTTTGTGAATAACTAGCTCAAAGCTTCTAACTGGTCTCAGGTTTTAGACATGAATCCAGCACTGCAAAATATGAAGTTAATGACATCTTAAATTATATGGCAAAAGATTCTAGAGATCTCATTTGACAGCACTGCACAAATGTGCTGAGCATATCACTTACAGGTAATAAGCAGTAATGCCAAAAGAGCACACAGTGTGAAATAAGGCAGAAAAAAAGGAAACAGCTCCTCTTTGCTGAGGCACGGAGACTGCATGAACCAGAGTTTTAGAGAGCCTGAGACAGATCCAAGAGTGGACCTCTGTTCTCGGGAGCCTCAGAGGGGCTGACTGGAGGACTGAACTTCCTCACTTGGGTACAGCAGTTTGTGTCAGAAGTGTCAATGGAAAACTACATGAAGACGACCTTCTCTAAATTATGCCCCCCCTCCAATGTCAGAGATTATCCCAACGAGGAGCTGGGGGGATTCTGCAGAGAGAGAGGGCACTAGATTTGAGGAAAGACTAGTATATACACACAGGAAATAACAGAAAAATACCTCCCAGCAACTGTATATGAGAAAATACTTATAATCCAAAACCAAAAAGGATCAGCATTTGAAAAGGTAAAGAAACAAAATAGTTGAATCAAAGGGATAAAGACATATTGCTGATCTTGCATCTTGCTAGACAGGGCCAATTTATTTTGAGTCTTCTCACCCTGCGGGTGAACCCTACTGAAATTCCAAGTATTGGAACCCTGCCTAAATGGTTAAATAAGTTTCATAAGCCATGCGATTTCATAACAGGGCTTTATTCTGACCTTGCAGCAGTATAACTCATGGCGAGAACAACTAAACTTCATTGCATTTTTCTTGAATATAAACTAGAGAGGAATCAGTTTCACATTAGGCATGTGTGTCGTTTAAAACAGAGCCATGGTCAAACCACTTACCTCCTTTCACAAGAATATGGCACATGGGACTAGCACTGGTTTGTGTGACAGAAGGATCAGTCAGGTGCCCAGGAACAATCCTTATGTGGCTGTCTTAAATATTAAATGACTATATATTTTCAGGAAGATATTTCATATGGTAAGATGTATGATAGACCTGATAGGCAAATTCTACAACTCCCAAATCCCCCTCACCCTACCCCACCCCAGCATGTCCTAACTATGACTAAAAGTTATATTACTTCACTAATGGAACCCTAAACATCTATTTGGTAACTCATCCATGGTTGTATTCTGCTTGTGCTCTGTTGTAGTCAATTAAATGGTTCATATGTACAATTTCCCACCTTCAATTTCAAATCTTGCTATTTTATGTTTACACCAGTCACAGAAAATTACTATGCTAAAGAGCACAAGGCTCTGAATTACTGAAGCATCCTTCACTTGCTTAGCCAAATATTAAATTCTAATGCAACTAACACTGTTCAGTATTTAAAACTAAAAAATCAAGGAAGATTCTATAACAGATCACTTGCCCTTAGTCGCTGTCAAAGAATAGATTAATTCTGGATAGTGTGAGCTAAAGCAATTCAGTCTCTTTCAAATGCTTGAACAGCAGAGAAAAATGACAAAGCATAAACTTTCTCTGACTTTAGCAGCAAAATTATTAGAAACAGAAAAATTTTAGGGAAGTAATTTTTGCATCTGAGTTATCCCGTTCTCAATCTGCTTTGATTCACTGAGTGCAGACTTGAAACATGAAACTCCAGCCTTTCTTTCAGCCTGAAATTTTTTGCATTTAACTTCTTTGCAAACTTTTGTCTGTTGTATTAAGCAAATACACTGTGAAGATGCTTCTTGACAGTTTAGCATCAGATCCTGCCCCGCTCTTATGTTTACTGACATATTTCACATTGCAGATACTCCCTCAACTTCACTGTTTGTTACTGATGGTGAAAAAGGGAGGCAAAATTAACTGGTGATGAATAAGACATACTTTTGGAGATAGTTTCCAATTAATTGTTGTTTCAATAAGGTCTCACCTCTTTCGTGCACAGTAAATTTTTTTTCCCACTGTATAGTTTATGTGAATGAAACAAGGGTTTATACTTAGTGCAATACCCAAGACACTCACTAAATGAATCACAACTAGACATTATAGAATTTATCTTTAAAATTGAGGAAGTTTCATTATGAGACTGGAGCTTCACTGAGAATGAAGATGCAGTTCAGGAAATACCAAAGCCTTAGTTATCCATTTAACTTTTTATTTCTGTCTTTGTACACTAAATTCCTAATATATGTTACCAATTAAAGCCATGAACCCACTCTTCAAAGTAGTACAAACTTTATCACGTGCTCTGACTCAAACTTCACATCACATGAGAAATAACATAACGCAATAGTCATGTTCTCAGCTTCTTTCCACACCATCTAATGTGCACCTTGTAACATTTGCAAGGATGCAAATGCTTGCAAGTTGCAAGGATGCTTGTAACATTTGCCAGGATGCATTGCAAGGTGCTCCTGAATACGTAAACTTTCGTTTTACCTTTGTTGTTCAAACTGCCAAGTTTTTAACAACTCTAAATATTAAGTAGCTATTACTACTACTATAAGTATTAACCTTGCAGAAACACATCTTTCATGAAACTGCCAAACAAATAGGGAAACTCTTAAGTTAACTTTTATTTAGGAGATAAAATCTCTGGGGAAAAGCTCAAGAAGCCTGAAGGGAGCTAAGGGAATGCAGATGTCTCGTCTGCATTACTTAAGAGACTAGGCTGTGCTGCAGCTTGCTCCATACATGTTTTGAGTTGTGCTTAGAACACACTGAGTATCAACTGTCTTCTTGGAAGTACCCTGCACTGTAATCAGTGCTTTCTCCTGTGTCCATACGTCTGTGCTGTCAACTATCCTGATCGATCGTTTTACAGAACAGAGAAATTGCATCTTTAACTAAACTATTATTGCAGTTAAATTCTACCCTAACTGACTTGAAAACGTGTTTTACAACTGAAAGGTGAACACAATTTCAGTGAATTACACACAAGATCTAACCTGTTCAAGGTGCTAATATTTTTCCTGATATGTTAATTCTAGTTAGATGATATATTCTTCATTAAAAGAAAAAATGATCTGATCTGTACCTATTGGATGAATTACTTCTAAGGTTATTTTTGCTAGTCTCCCAATGATTGCTCTGTTATATAGATTAATGTTTAATGTGTAATTTGTCTTATCCATGTTACTTTGTACTTCTCATAGATTGAGCTACTTGGATAAAACTTGCCCAGTGGTCTGCACAGTCCACAATATAAATAACAAATATTGATTCACAATCTCTCCCATGGCACAGGTTGACTATTAATGATTAAGCCATTTATGACCTGTAGTTTCACAAGCTATAGATGAGAGAAGGAAACACCAAGAAGGATATTCAACCTTCGCTTTTATGGTGGTTTTCTTCATACTGCTACTCAGGGAGTGGTCCAGTATCTCTTATATCACCTCCATGACCCTTCTCTCACAGGACTCTTTCTGGACCACTGGAGTTATTTTGTTGCTTAAAAACTGTAAGTTTTGCCTGACATTATGGTTATCAAATTTGGGCTGAGGTGGCAGCAGAAAGACAGCTTCTTTGAGAAAACTGAGGTCTCATGTAGAAAAGACATGTTTAGTAAGAAAGATTACTACAAGGCAAGTGGAGAACCAGCGATCAGTGACCTTAACTTTAGAGCTATGGTTGGTATCTGTTGTTGGAGGCCACACAAGGCCACGGAGGATTTCTGAAAGTTTTTGTGAAGTTATGTGCTTAAGTCATTCTTAATAAAACAAACAGCCAGGGTTAGTGACTACCCTTTGGGATTTTCTGGAAAAGATGATGCTGGATCTTTTCCTCCTCCTTTTGATGGAGTTTAATGGTATTTAAGTACAGATAATGCTTAGATGGAGACCGTTCTGTATGCACATAAGCCAGTACTTCACTGACTCAAACATCAAGGACTTCAGGCATTTTTAGCACTTGAGCAGATGTTTTGAACATTGCTGTCTTCAACAGTAATTTAGCCACCTGAATCTAGGTGGCTAGGTGGGCTCTTACGAGCCCAGTCTTCCTTTGGGCTCATAACTGTGCAGTGGATCTGGACCTCATTATCCTGATTAAGAACGTTCCAGCAGTTAAAAATGGGTTATGGCACTGGGGCACTTTCCCATACACAAACACGTGTTGTTGCTCCTGACTGTGAGTTCTGCGCTCTGTCATGCTTCTACTCTCTGTTACAAGAAATACAGAAGGATTAGTGGAGGCATTCGCTAGGTAGCCATTCTTTTTTTCTGATCTTCACAATCTTTCCCTCCTGCCATCACCAAAGTGAAAGCAAATTTGCATATCCTTGTGTTATATTATCATTTTTAAATGGCCCTATCTTTCTAAGAATGGAAACCTATTAATTGTCTTTTATGGGATTTCTCCTTTATAGTCCCTCCTGAGATAATTTTGCTTACCAACTTCTTCACTGTAGGATATTGCAGGTGTCATGCTTTCAAACTAACAGGAAAGAATTTGGTATTCTCAAGTTTTTCCCCTGTTAATTGGTATTGATTAGTCATAAGTTAGAAAATATTGTCTCTCTGGCATGGAAAAAGAGCTCATAAGGCAGAGTCCTCAGTGTTTGCTTATTGATTGTAATAAGATTTGTTCCAGCAGGCTAATTTGCGTGTCTGCTCTAGTAAGTACACCCAGAAAAGAGGCAGCAGAGGAACAAGACCAAGAAAGAAAAGCTGCAATTTCTAAGCACTTATTACTTGTAGGGAATAGTGCCTGGCCCTGCAATGAGTGGGTTTCCTTTACTGTAAAACATTACTCAGCAAAGAGATTCTGAAAGTCTGAACTGAAATGTCTTTTTGACTAACAAATATCCCAGTATAATTAAGAAAAGTTTCAATGAAGTTACTATTCATTCATTGATATTATTGGTTTGTGCTCCTGATTAAAATTAACATCCCTTTAATGTAAAGGCATGATAAAATCTGTCTGCATATCTCAGCAAACTGAGAAATACAGAAATAATTGTAGGAATAGCCACACAAAATGGTTAACACGAGGTCTGTGAAAGGCCTCAGATCATTAATAGGTTTTTTTGTCTGTTGTTACAGTTCTAATTCTTACCATGCACTTGCGATCATCCACACCAGCTAAATCCTCTTCAAACTCCTTTCCTACATCAAATTCCATGATGTAGTTTCTAAAAGTGCTTAGAGTTTTAATGATCATATGATCGCCATTCTGAAGGATTTCTTTGTCAGGTTTTAGCAAGTTTGCTATTTTTCTTACGGCAACATTTACATCTGAAAAAGAAAAAGAATTCTTTTAATCCAGAAAAGTTTATTACAAGAAGAAGCTTGTAGCTCTTGGGAGAACTAAAATGAACAAAGATAAATAAATGTCCAGATCTTTCAGGCCAGCTTTCTCATCAGGAAAAAGTCCATAACCTTTTATTATTTAAAACATTTTAATTATTTTAAGTTGAGTAAGTTTATGTTTAGATTTCTTGATTATGAGAAATCATAAACAATACTATTTGTAGTTGACAATTAATAAGGCCTTCAATATTTCTATAGAAATACTAGGACTTTGTATCAAATGCCAACACACAGAATTGCATTGAGTATATTGTTATCTCTTTATTACACTGAAAAATTTTACTCTTTTTCAAAACATGGCTGTTTTTTAAAGTTTGAAATCTGCCACTTACCTCTTCAAGCTATGCAGTTTCATCTCTGTTAATGTTAAGCTTCAAGATGGTAAAAAGTAGAGGCTGCTTAAGACAAAACAGTTCTGCACAAGGCATTCTTAAAAGTTCATTCCTGACAAAATACTTCTCACATAAATGATTTATGACTGTACAAGTTAAAAATAGATTCATGTAACAACAAAGACAGTTTACATTTATTGAAGAAACAGGAAGGAAACCTTACCCAGTGCTTTCAGATACTCCTCAAAATTGTCATTGCTGACCATTTTCCAGTAACCATTAAAATCTGCAGGCATCCCTACTTTAGGTAATTGTCAAAACCAATGTCTCCAAACAGCGTGCTGATTCTGCACCACACAGCTCACTGCCTTTCTTTGGGGCAAGCTGGAACTCTACTTTCTTTTATCGCTTTTTTAGACTATGTAGCTATGCAAGTCCTCCTAATCCGATTATTGTTGAAGTGTTGCCTTTAAATCCTTCCACAAGGCTGAACCGCTGTGATTTCTAATGACAGCAGGATGGCTTGATTTAAACAGAATTAAACATTCACCTTCCATATAACTTCTGTAAGGGCACTTATTATCTGGAGATCCATTGAACCGCATTACTCTTCATTTTTCATGCCATTCAGAAAAAAGTCTTTTAAACAGCTTTAGTTTAGGATACTACTCAAAGCTATACAAGTGCTTATCCTGTGTAGTTTTTGAGGCAAATCTTTCTTCTTTGAATATGTTCCAGTTACTATATGCTGCCTTCTTTTCAGAAAATGATCATACAGACTCTTTCAGTAATTTGTGTCTGGCATCACTTTAACTTGTTCCAAGAACGCCTTACTTCTAGAGAACTACCAGTGGAAGCTGCCTGGCGAATGGAGGGCTCAAAAGGGGACAGTTAAGTGGAAACTTGTATTAAGGAGCGGTGGTTAAGTCTGTATATTAATAAATGCTACATGACTCCTGAATGCAGGCTGTCGGTTAATTCAAGAAACATTGAAACACAGAAGTAGCACTTTACAGAGATTCCCTGTTCTTTGAAGGTGTCTCATGTTAAAAATGTGATCGAGCAAATGAGCAGAATAGGCAACCAACATATGGTTGAACAGAATGGATTCTTCTGGCTGACATTAGGGCTTGAATACTGAGACAGCATCTTTGCTACTTTCATTTATTTTCCACTGAGTATTTTCAAATGGACTGTCTGTCATCTGTGACTCTGGAGGCTTAGAAGTGACATGAATGGCTCATGCATTTTTAAGTGCTTGCATGAAAGAAAGATTTATTTCCATCTCTTGCTTGTGCAAACAGCCAAAACACAGAAAGATTCAGGGTCCGAAAAAGTCAAAGTTTAGCAGTAATATACATTTAAATATATATATATAAAGAAAAGTTATGGTTCATTTTACTTTGCCACTTTAGAACAGTAAGGCATCTTCAAGCTAAAACCGTCTGCAGGATTAGAGAATTACATCCCAGGAAGGTACAATGTTTGACCCTTTCAATTTCAATGTTTGACTGGAGACTAATATTTATTATTAAGATCTTTTTTATTTTTATAAGGAAGCTCTTATTTGTATATTTTAAGCTACACAGCTGAGCATCTCAATTTGCTTAAGCACTACCACACAAAAACAATGAATTTAAAACAACACATGAATTCAAAAAATTTTGAATTTATGTACTTTCCCTCCATTAAAAGAAAACTTTCTCAAGAACTTTACATGTAAAAATGCCAGGTCTGTCCACTGCACACACTGCAGACATCAGTCATTCAGTGGATTAACCATTGTGTTATGCAGCTTAAGAGGCTGGAGCAAGTCACGTTCATTCTTCCGCTCACTCTCTTCTGTGTAGATATTATGCTGTGCAATGTAGGATATAACAGAATCTGGTACAAGATATTTTACACTTAATCCTCTGCACAAGGCATGGCGTATCTGTGTCGCACTGATTTCATTCTGAATCCATTCTTTCACCAGAAATATATTGTGCTGAAATTGAGTTAAAAGGTCTGATTCCCTGATATACTGAGCAGGATCAGAGCCAGCACGGCTAATACAGACCAGCCCAAACTTTTCCACTATTTCTTTGATGTGTTCTTCCTTCCAGAGGTTGGGTGTCTGAAATGTCTGCAGCAAATCAGCCCCACAGAGCAGCTTTAATTCTGGTAGAACTGAAAAGACAAAAAGAAATTAGAGATTTCTATACTTGCTCAGTTTTCTCGGAAGTTTATATTTAAAATTGGTTTTAACTCATCCTTTTTTTTTAAAAAAAATAATTTATCTTGATTCCAGTTCTCTTTCAAAAAGTTGCAAGAAAATTCAGCTTGGATTTTATGTGTCTGTTCGCATATACTTTATCATCTACTTAATCATTTCTCACTTATCAAACGTTGTTTGTTGTTTTGGGTTTGTTTTCTTTTTTTTTTTACATTAAGGGCTTGTAGCAATAGGATGAGGGGTAATGGCTCCAAACTGGATGAGTGTAGCTTTAGATTAGAAATTAGGAAGAAGTTCTTCACTGCAAGGGTGGGGAGACACTGGCACAGGCTGACCAGGGAAGTTGTGGATACTCCATCACTGGATGTGTTCAAGGCAAAGTTGGATGGGGCTTTGAGCAACCTGATCTAGTGGAAGCTGTCCCTGACCGTGGCAAGGGGATTGGAATTACATGATCTTTAAAGTCCCTTCCAACCCAACCCACTCTATGATTACCTGTACAATGTTAAAGGAGAATTATTCTTCCACTCAAGCAATTGAAGACCTGGTTGAATCCGGCTACTACACCCCAGCATGCCCTGCTCACTTTGCTCAGCTGTTGTGGAGGTATTGTCACCATTTTACATTTATTTGTGGTTGTAGACAGTTAGTACATGTGCAAGTCTTATACAAACACCTTAAATCAGCAGTTCAACAAATAAGAAACCTACCAGTGATGACACATGAAAAGCATACCTTAAGTGCCTTAAGACACACTCAGTTTTGCAGAGGTTTAGTATATACCACCGAGTTAACTACAGCAAACATCTCTTCTTACACTCCTCACTACACACCTTCTGACCCCTACAACGAAGGCAGCAGGGTTCAGCCCTACTCCAAATGCAGCACTACCACAGAAGGAGGACTGCATGGGACAAGCCTAGCTTGAAACATTCATGCCTGACAGAATCACCATAGACTGTCGACCTACCTAAAAAGGGAATTCTGGGGGTTTTCTTAGAGTTAATGAGTGTATTTGGTAAGAATGGAAAGTTTTTGTAATATCCTCCTTCCTCACAAATCACCCAGTAAATTGTTTTGATACTCACATCTGCAAGGTTGAAACCTGTGGCACCAGGTGGCATTGTGAAATCAATGCTCTCATCTCTGACACTTGAGCTACTGCAGAAGTATCTTTCCACTCACAGATTCTACACTTCCTTTCCAGTTCCCTGTCCTCAGTTCCATCTTTATTTAGACTGTTTCCAGTCCCCTGCTTTCCAGAGTCTTACCCGGGTGTGGTGTCACAGCTTCTTCTTACAGCAGCCTCCATAATAAAACTGCAATCTACCCCAAGCTGCACTAGAGTCAATGTTACACCAGAGCTTTTATAGCATTGATGGGTTTTCTCTGAACGTACATGCATTGCAGTTCTAGGTGACTAGAAGCTAAATAAACAGATTGTGGGCTTTACAAAAAGGCTGTCAATTTTAGAAATACATCTCCACATATCCCCACATCTTCTGTGACAATGAGAAAAATGTGTCTTTGGCCTTTCAAGGGAACTTTGCAAAATGATGATCTACAGCCTCCACTATAGATAATGGTATAAAACCCATTGCTGCTGCAATACTTCTGTTTTTTAGAAGTACAACAGCCTTTATTTCAGGCCATGGTATGTCTAAAAAGCTACAGAGATGCTTATAAACTCTAGAATTAATACAACTCCAAAATATGTCTCCTATCTATGTGGGAGTTACTACAAAATAACCGTACTGGCAGCCAGGCTGCCATTTGGCACAGCTTGGTTTTGGCAGGCAGCTCCAGCCCTCCAAACTTACCCGCTACTATGTTCAACTTTCTCATCAATTATCTAGCCTGTTAAAGCTGTATTGCTTCTAATGCTGAACAGAGTTGTGTTTACAGTTGTGAACCAACCTGAGTGCTGATAAGAAAGGGAATCCTCTGTAGATCCTTCTATGGGCTGTTTCTTTTTCATTAATTCCTTCTTGGACCGGTGCAATCTGAGCAATTCATTGTAATGGTGCCTGCATTTAAAATAAAGGCTTCTATGTGACGTAATCCTCGCAGAGATGCACAAACCCATTACCTGGCACTTTCAGGTTCAAGAACACAGTCTGCTTTTATGCACTTTGGATGTGAATGCAATTTGTTAAGAATTTAGCATGTTCATTCTACCATGAGATCAGCATCAATGTAGTTAATGTTCTGCAGAATTCACAAGCGATCACCGTAATGACATTCTGGTTTTCAATTGCTTTTTGAAATTCTACCATTATGGCAATTTTGGTAGCAACATTACATTTAAAACATTGTGGAGGTTTTTTTGCATGAAACAGGATTAAATCACACCAGATTCATTTTCTTGATTAAATACAACCTCTCAGGATGATCTTTCTATAACATGTGCTCAATTTTTGAGGAGATATTCTTGTGTTTTCTCATCCTCTTTCTAGAACAAGATGTTCCCTGAGTTTTCAGATGTGGTTTTCCCTTTCATTTTAATGAAAAGAACCACAATCCTGAGAAACTAAAAATATACAATTCTCATATGATTTTTGACATCTGCTATGCTTCTAATTTTACTGAGTTCAAATCCATGAAAGCAGGCAAAGATCCTTTTGTCAGTTTTTTCAGGTTTCTATTACTGTATTCCTTGGCTGCTCCTGATGACTGGTGCCCCACTGCAATAGTGGTACTATCACCTCATGGTAGTGGCCCCTTCTTTGATCATGACAGCAAGTGGCAATCTTGGATCCAAACACCTAAACACCCTTCCTGCCAAAGCAGCACAGCCTTGCCTGCTTAGAAAAGCCCGTGTCTTGCACCACCCTGAGCCATGCTGAGGCATTGCTCATACTGGCATGAGCCAAAATCATTTCAGGAAACAAACTCATGGTTAAACATGGGAGGTAGACACAGACAGAAACCAGTATCCCATCTCTGTCTAGTACATACATAGCCAAAGTGATCATCTTATAGTCTTATAGAACAGTTTCAAAGCAAAGACTATGAGTTCCAAGGTACAGTCCGAATTCAGTATGTGTACAAAGCCACAGATAACCTCTGAATGTCTGGCCAAAGGAATTAATTTATAGTTCAGTGATCTAAAGGTACACTCTCCAAATCATGCAAATACTTTTAGCCAGAGGAATAAGTTGCATAAGTGTCAAGAAGACACACCTGGACAGGCTGCATAACCACCTCTAGTATCTTCTGATGCTCAGACATTGGCTAAAGAAACTACATAGACAAGAGGCAAAGGGCATATGGTAGTAGAAAGTAGGTAGCAGTAGCTTGTCCTGTTCCTTCATTTCTGGTTTTAATCCCGCCTTGTAGTAAACAGGCTGATGCTATGTATAGTCAAGCACACCAGTGTCACATCATGGCTGACATTCTTGGGCCATGACTCAGATAAGAACTCTTGGCAACAAGCTCACTGCAGGACTAACCTTACAAGTATTGCAACATATTAACCGCCAAAAAGTCTGTTCAGCAAGTGTTTCAAGTACCAGGGCAGGGAAGGTGATGTTATTTTAAAGATACACCAAAAGCGACAAACCAATCTGTTAGTTTATCGAGCATTTTCTAATCTGTGCATGAAGCTTTTTTTATATGTAACTATATAATTAAATCAGAAGCACAATTCAATGGAAGCTGGGTAAGATAGATCTTTGCCAATTCTAAATGAAATCATTGTATATCTGTGCTACAATCAAATCTACATTACAAGAGGAATGAGTGTAGTTCTTTGGGAAGAACTTTCAAGAACAGCAGCTAAGTTGGCAATGGCTCTAGCATGTTTCCTCCTCCTCTCTAAAAAAAACCTTGAGATAGTTGCCTGTTGTTACATTAAGTATTGAGATCTTGGAGCCTAACAGCACTGCCACAAGTGGAGTATGAGCTTTGCTGCTTAAAATTCTTGTATGTCATAACTCTGGGAGCCCTTGCAAAATCCAAGCTTTTGATGAAATTTGACAACTTCATTGCACTCAGGTAAAACAAGTCCTGTAGGAAAAGGCCATTCATGTGTCTCAGGACACAATGTTCTACTGCAGTTAAGCATATAATTCAAAATACTGATATGAAGAGACACTTGGGTACAAAAACATTTTTTGCCTTTGCCTTGCAATAGCAAAATCTCTTTCTATTGGTACTAAAGTTTCTGATCTGAGGGAACTTTTGGTGAAAGCAGCAATTGCTTCTTGGGTTCTTTGACCATGGAAGAATCTATAGATGAACCTTAAGCATTTCTGAAGAAGCACAACTCCACATTAAACCATTGCCTATTTATTCTGGGTAAGGATCTAGCCCTAAAGCCACCTTTTTTTTTTTTTTTTTTTTTTTAAATATTCACATGTGGCAGTTAAAAGACAATATAAAGCCAAAAAACCTACATGTGCTATTTCATCAGGAAACTGCTTCCCCATTCGAGGGGGTTCAGCATTAGGTTATGGCACTGGTTCAGCTCATTAATATAGGTCATCAGTTGGGAAACAATGCTTTAAGCTCAATTCTCTCCTTATAGGCATCCATTTGAACATTTTTTGAATTTATCTGTAAAATGGTTCACCTTCTAGAGCGGCACGAAGTTGGGCTGTTCACACCACACTGATACTGCTTTCCCTGAGCAGAAAATTGTACTCACAGGTTTTATTTATTGTACCTCTTATACTGAAGGACTCTGAAATGGATTTACAATTTACAAACAGTCTTGCAAGCAGTGCTCACAGCAGGAGCTATGCAAGATCAAAGCCTTTGTAAGCAGGATCACCTGATCTGTAAGATTTGGGGCTGTTTCTCTGGAAGAAAATAGTTGAATAAAAACCTGAAGTTTAGGCAAAAAAAATCCCATGCCCAACCAATACTGCAGGATAGACCGTTTGGTGATTTCTCACACTGGAATATACAAACGTGATCGGAGAAAAGAACAGAGATATTTTCTGCAAAGACGGCAGTGTGGCCTGGTCCTCCTGCCCCCCACCCCTATTCTGCTGGCTGGAGAGAAGGGGGACAAAGAAGCAACTAGATGTCTAAGTTCACTCAGCAAAGCAAATAAAAGCAGAGCTAAAAGGCTCTACTAGGTTTGTTTTTTTTTTTTTTTTGAAGTATATAGGGTATTCTTATGCATGCCTTTGTAAAGTAACAGGTCTGCTTTTTTAATTGCTTTCACATAGAGCCAAAGGTTTCTGGGCTCTATTGTTGTTGGAAGGCACATTTTAGAGGCTTAAACTACACAAACCAATGTTTCCAGTTAGAAAGTAGTCTAGAAAATGTAGCTAGAAATGAAGAAGAATCGTTAGTTCATACAGCACACTTTCATTTTCACAGTATCTGTTGACTTCTGCAGCATCCACATTTCTACAAGGCAGCCAGCACAAGCAGTCAGAGTTTTCATACCTTGCCCCATAATGCATTTATTGCCAAGACTAACTGTATGGGAAAAAGGTGTGTTTCAAGGTCCTTACATCAAACTAACAGTTTTTGGACATATTGTTTTATTTTTCCTTCCAGCACAAAACCATAGCAAACTTGGTAATTTTGAAGAAAATATTAGCAGTTGTGGCCTTGGGTTTAATTTGCCATTAGACTTAATAAGAAAACTCTTCAAGGACGCATGAATAGATAAACCTGCAGGCATAATAATGCCAACAAAGCTAATCTGGAATAGGAGTGCTCCTGAAGAATAGGTTTGTTTGTAAACTCTTACTTTCAGATTAAGATCTCTGTATTACCTGCTTAATTACTTGAAAAACAAGAGAAATAACACGGGAGCCAAGAACTTTGCTGCAGAACTCTTTCAGCGATTACAATTTTGCAATACCCTTTCTTGGCAGAGGCTTTCCACATGCATCCAACTACTTTGTTAGTAGAAACAGTGTGGCCAGCAGGACTAGGGCAGTGATCATCCCCTATACTACGCACTGCTGAGGATGCACCTCAAATAACGGCTTCAGTTTCGGGCTCCTCACTAAAAGAAGGGCATTGAGGTGCCAGAGCGTGTCCAGAGAAAGGCAACGAAGCTGGTAAAGGGTCTAGAACACAAGTCTTGTGAGGAGCGGCTGAGGGACCTGGGGTTGTTTAGATTGGAGGAACTCTCCACAACTCCAACAGAAAGGAGGGTGTAGCAAGTGGGGTCAGGCTCTTCTCCCAGGTAACAAGTGACAGACCAAGAAGAAATGGCCTCAAGTTGCACCAGGGGAGGTTTAGGTTAGATATTGGGAAAAATTTCTTCACTAAAAGGGTTGTCAAGCCATGGAACAGGCTGCCTAGGGCAGTGGTGGAGTCCCCATCCCTGGAGGAATTTAAAAGACATGCAAATGTGGTGCTGAGAGACATGGTTTAGCGGTGGACTTGGCAGTGCTGGGTTAACCATTGGACTTGAGGATCTTAAAGGTCTTTTCCAAGAAAAACGATTCTATGACTCTAAGAATACTGACTATGCAGCCTTCCTCAAGGGAAATGATGTGAATTCTCCTTGCTCACAGATCTAATACTTTACCTCATAGCAGATGATGCTGTAAACAGACATGTTCTGCTTTGCTTGGGTGTTTTACACAAGTCAGTTCTGCACACTGATCTGGTAGCCTGACAGATTTTTGGCAATCGGTAACTTCATAAAGAAAGGAAAAAAAATTAATTACCTTAATACTTTTACTGTCTCTGTCCATGTCTCCTGCTCACTCTCCCATGGATCAACGCGAATCCAGTCAGATGTCTCCAATGCTAGTTTAGCCATTGCTATTCGGTGCCTTGCTGAAACCAAGCCTTTCTTTCCATAGTCATCGTTAACAGGAGACATTATGCCTTCAATCACCTGATACCTTCCTTTTGAAAAGACGAGAAGGAAGTCATCTTTACAGAATCCTGAAAATTCAGGGTGGACAAGACCTTGGGGGCTCATCTAGTCCAACCTCTTCCAAATACAGTTAACTTCAAAGTTATAAGAGGCAGTGAACAACCTGATCTAGGTATTACTTTTAACACAGAAACATCAATTAAACTAAAAAGCAGCCTCCTTGTTCCTCTGTGCACTGCTCACAGTTACTATCAGTATGTTTATCCTATTAGATAATTGCAAAAGGAAAGCTGGATGAATATAATTTTCAAGCAAGTACAGATGTTTATAATTTATGATGCAAATTATAAAAATTGCTAGATGTAATTAAGTTTTCTATTCCATTAAGTACAGCTTTTATATACCCAGAACAATGGAGAACTTAACTGACCACTACTTTGTCCTTAAGCATCTCATGCTTGTTACTCATGAAAATCATTGTGCCTTTTCATTGTATTAAAGCAAGAATTATGGCATATTACTGCAGCAGTGATTAATAAGATTCAGACAAATCAGAAGATTCAAGAACAAAGATGGGGCTAATGGAAAATAAAATGAGACTTACAGCACTATGGTCCAAACAGCAGCTTAACAGCCATTAAAGACTCTTTCTATCTGGCTGATCATGTTAATTAAATTTGAAAATATTTCTAGTCCTGTAACAATGTAATCATTAACACCACAAGCTCTTTCTGTTAGACTTTGCAGTTCTGGCCTCAAATTAGGAAGCAGAAATGTAGCTCTCATTTTAATAAATCAACAGGGAAATAAAGCACTGATATGAGCTGCATCCCTCAAGAAACAGGCAGGAGAGAAAGGATATTTCAAATAAACAGAAATGAAACAAAATTATTTCTAATGGAACACATGCATTTTAAATAACTCTAATAAATATGATACTGAAGGGGAAAAAAAATTCCTCTTCCATTTTTCTAATTCAATTGTTTCAACAAAGAAACTCAAAGAATGCAGCAAGTTCGCTCTATTGCTTTGCAATGGAAATGATGCCCCTGGACTCAAAATTTCTGATACTGGCACATGGCAATTCAATACTCTAAAATTAAATTTAGTAACTTCACATTTATTTTGATATAATAGAGTAAAAATTTCAAAAGCACTTAAATGCGGTAGACTTAAAAACAGCATTAAAATTCCATGAGATTTACAGGCCTGTCTCCTGTTAAAACATTCTCTTTATAAGCAAAATGATCAATAAAGCAAGATAAAATTTTCCAGAAACATGCAAAGCTGTGTATATAACCAAGTCCAACTCTTGATCCGAAACTGCAAATTTTCACTTGACTTACGAACAATAATTATTCTGATAATTTGCTAATATACAATGCTGTAACAAAGTCTCATATAAAGGGAAAGAAATTACAGTTTGAATTCATTAATATGTTAGCCTAGGAAAAGGTACTTCTTACACAATGGTTTTATTTTCCACCATTCGGTTAATTTATTTTCAGTTTCTACAGATATAAATTGCTCCCTTCTATTTTAAATTAATATACTAAGTGTAAAAATTAAAAACTGTGAGAGATAATTCTAGCCAGGAAGGATTTTAACTCTGCCATATCCTTGTGAACGGCAAAGATTTCAGTCTGCAATCTGGCCTAGATGTGCACAAATTGGATGAGATAAGAGCTTTTGATGCCTTATCAGCTTGTTCCAAAGCAGAAATAAAACAAAATGGAAGAGGAAAAACCAAGATTGCTAATACTTAGGTACCAAAAGTCAACACAATAGCTGTTTGAGATGATTCACCTTCCTCTACGCAACCATGATGCATATGAGCACGTTCCACCTAAAACCACAAGCTTTACCGCTCAAAATATCTCCCACATATCTAAGTTGTTCAAAACGATTTACAGACTAAACATCAAAAAGATACCATCCTGTGGTTACCTTCCCATGACTCGCATGTGGAGATTGCCAAGCGTGAACAAGGAAAAGAAAATAGGCAAGACTGTTTTAACTTCATGTTCAGTCACCTTCTGTGACAGGAATTCAACAGCAGGAAAATCAAAGGGGTAAACAATTCAGCAGGGATGGCATTGAAAGTCAACATAAACAACATCAGAGCAGTTACAGACAAGCTTTCAGGCTACGTCTCCATAGGATGGATGGCTTTACCTTCGCCAGGGTGCTTGAAAGATGCATTCACTGAATTAGATGAAGTGTGCAAAAATTGTAGTGACAGATGCCATATGAACGCCCAGACAAAGATAAATCATATCCACCTGCCTGAGTGAACTACAGGGCCTGAGGATGCAGATTTACTTCTGTAGTCAGCCAGCCACTCAAATACATTGCAACTTCAGAAACTCTCCTCCTACAGCTGAGTAACTGAGCATGCACAATGATCAGTCCTCAAATGCTGAATGATCTCCACACATCACATCTATAATAAACATTTCCTATCAAGACTTCAAAACACAACTTCACTTCTGTTGAGTTCACTGGATTTGGACAAAAAGAAGGAAAGGCAGTTTCTTGACAGCTATGAAATTGAGTATTTCCTCCAGAAAAGAAAGATAAATCCACTGTCTTGAGAGTAATAATGTGAATAGTAAAACTATTGGAGCTCTATTCACAGGACACCCTATCCTGAAACGTTCTCATCCAAGCTGACTTCTGCCATGTAACATGACTGGGAAGCAATGGCTCTCTTCAGAGATGCTAGAAACAGGATGATTAGGATTCCAAAGGCAAATACAGAGCATAACTCAAATACCACTGCACGCAGGGGACGCCCACCCTTATTCTGCTAGGTTTTAG
Organism: Coracias cyanogaster; assembly: GCA_033124195.1. Taxonomy (NCBI): domain Eukaryota; kingdom Metazoa; phylum Chordata; class Aves; order Coraciiformes; family Coraciidae; genus Coracias; species Coracias cyanogaster. The sequence goes on along the minus strand of JAVSBS010023590.1, from coordinate 8,938 downwards.
AGTAAGACAACCAACTTTGTGGAACAGAAAGATGCCTGCACCTCTTCCACTTAGAAAAGCATTCCTGAAATTCAGGAAAGGGTTAGGACCTAAAGTGTAGGCACTGATAACAGTAGTCAGAAGTCTGAGCTTTATGGAGCAGAAGCGTTTTCTTTAGCGATGTAGTTTATTTTGAGATGTCTTAAGATTTAAGCTTTTGCTGCAAAGTGCACTCTATAGCTTTCATTCCTTGCAAATGCTAAGCCACACATGCACCTTCCATCATGCATCTTTCAAGGGCAGAGCCTAACACAGCCAAGTACTGCTCTATTTAAGCAAGCACTGCTGTAAATCTTGTAATTAAAGCAATTATTTGTTTCTTTTGCATTTTTAAAGCTCAGTTAATTTTAATTAATATCTGTCAATATTTATTGTATACATAGGGAGCAACTACTGCTGATCTGGGCCTATTCCAATCGTGTATCTCTACTGCTATAGACTCTGCCAAAACAGCAGGATCAAACCAGGGTTGTGTTGTTTTCAAATTCCGGTTATTAGAATTGTTGTAGGAAAACAAATTGAAGTCTGTGCATTTATATTGACTTGCTGCGGTTACAATCTGTTCCTATCTCTTTCTTGAAAATATCAGCCCATTTCAATCAGATGCAGCCCTTGCACAGCAAAACTTCTGAATTCCCAAGGCTGGTTAGTGACTAATTACCTCTTGGACTTCTCAGCCATGCTGCCCAGTGCTGCAGCTGACACAACCCGTTGATGGTGTCACATTTTCCCCAAGTTTTCATAAGATAGTAACTCATTTTCCCTCACCACCACCCCCCCTCCCCACCTCCTGGCCTTGCATCTGTCTTGTCACAGACAGAAACATTCTGCCTTTCATATCCCCCTCCTTTGACCTCTATCCCTTTTGGTCTTATCCGGAAACTCGGTGATTAAGTATCCTCCACTGGCAATACTTGGGAAACAAGGTTTTAAACATCTTACAAAGGTTGATTCTAGTTCTATTTCTTTGGACTTTAAGGCCAAATGAGAAATAGAGTCAAAGAGAAATAAAAGAATCTAGCATTATTAGATATTAACAGACTGGAACAGAGTTTGCCACAGTCAGTGCAAGTTTCAAGAAACAATTTTAAACAATTTTAATATCTGAGAAGATTCTAGCTATGTGTGAGGATGTGTAACAAGTCAAATTCACAAGACAAAAGCCAGATAAAGAGAATCGTTAGAGTAATTCAGTCACATATAGCTACCTCTGCTGTACTTAAAGTGGCATGACAAGATTTGTCAACTGGAATTAACAGAAAAAGGATAAATCACTTGGCGTGAGGCAACGAAACTGCAGATATTGCTTCAAGTAGCTGAAATTCAATAAAATTCCCTACTTAAAGTAGGGATGTATGAAAAATAAGATTAAACAGCATTTGAAACTGAAGTGATGTGCACAAAGCTGGCAGACAGAATTACTGGAGTTGTCAGTCAGGATGCACGTTGGGGATAGTCATGTCACTTGTAACAGTGAAACCTGACTGTGAAGTCAACTCCAGCCAAGCTATTGCATAACTCACCACTTCTGCCGATACGTGATTGAGCAGGAATACTGAAGTAACACCAGAAGTAAGTAATTCTCACAGCCTAGGAAACATTGCCCCTCATCCTAGTGAATTCTTCACTAAGTTACTTTTTCAGGCATTCAGTGTCTACATTAGCTCAGTTCTCACTGAGAAGGGAGTGTGGATATGGCAGACCACTACCTCTTTTCAAACAAGCCTCAGTCATGTATAACCATTATCCTCCAGTCCCACCATCAGCTCCCAGTCTGCAACTAGGGCTTATTTTCAGCAAAGAAGCTCTAGTTTCTCCTTTCCTTCCCCAGGTAACCACAGAAGCAGAAACAGGACTGAAAATGAGAGAATGACCAATTAATTTCCTGGATAGGAAAGGTTCTGCCATAAAACAGGCATCCAGAATTGATCATTTTTATAGCATGTTGCCAAGCCCTTCTGTTTGAGAAACTGTCTTCACCACAATAAGACAGACCATACACCAGACTCCTATGTCCCAATACACAGGACCACATGTATCTACATTTATAGTTGCTTCAAATAAAACTCTCTCTCCTTGGTATGGGTAAAGGTTCCACAAGCTAATTGAGGATTCTTGGCTTGCAGACATTCTGGGTTAAGCATTCAGAAAGCACAGTGACAACATTGTGGGCAACAAATGAAGTCCCCTTCTTTAATGCATGAAGTACTTCTACAAGTAAGACTCCAGATATTAAACTAAGAAGTCAAAAAGCAAGTCCTATGCATAACTAAACACTGATGTTAGTGACATGCAATATAATGCACAACTTTCAGCCTTTCAAAATTTCATTTTTAATATGATTTTCACTAAACTTACTTAAATAACTGCTCTGAGTAAGGGGTGGAGTCTTGTTACACAGACCCCAGAGCAGACCAGACAATGAATTGTGATTCAGACAGAAGCGTAATTAATTTCCCAGTTCAATCCTCCTTTCAAGGTAAAGAAGTTACTGGATTATAACAAAAGACTTGAGTCTCACATTGACTTTCTACTTCTGGCACACTGTTGTGCTGATTCAGACATCATCATCCCATGCTGCCATCAGTTGCCTGATCATATAGGCCAGCACTGAGCTGAGGAACATCCCCTCCAAAGTCTTCTTTCAGACAGTCCTGCCATAGGTTCCTGTGGGCCCAGCTCCTCCACTGCCCACTGT
>JAVSBS010023589.1:55689-71695 GCA_033124195.1 Coracias cyanogaster | reverse complement strand
TTTTTGCTACCAGGGCCTTAAAAAGGAAGGTGGTTTTCAAGCACTCTTCTGAAATGCAGTTCAAAGGACGCAGCAGCAGGTTTCAGTCCTTCTGGCTCAAATAAAATTCCTTGCCTTTTCTGTGAATTCTTTAACCACTGAACACAAAACAGTGAGGTAGGTGAATAGAGCTGTTTGGTTTATATTTTTTCTTGTTTGCTTTATTTATTTTCTATTTTTTCTTAATAAGGAATACTGTTAGATACCTTAATCAAAAGATGCATGCTGGCAAGTTTGATCTCATAGAGGGGCCCTCTCTACATACAGTATCTAAGCCTGGGAAAGGATAAAATTTCTGGTACAGCCCTCTTTCTAGCATCACCCTCTGGTCACTTCAGATGGCTTCCTGCTAAAAACTTGTAGGATATAGGAAACTAACTGTAAATCCAGTTTTGAGTAAAAACCAGGAAAAAAAAATTAAAAATGCCCTACATGGAGCTCAGGCATAGGGCTGTAGAGTCCTTTCTGGAAATGTGACAATGATGGTAGAGTAGTTCTGAGCTGCCTTGTTCTCTCACACCTCAGCCTCTCCAAGCAGATGTGGATATTGGCAAAAGGACAGATATAGCAGGTCATATTCTGTGTATCTCCAGAACATGGTCTCCGTTCCAAGGCAATGAAATTACTAGGAAATGCCTAACTAATTCATACAGGACTTATGTAGCCAAAGTAAAAGGTTTGGTTATGCTAAATATGTTATCTGATACAGTACCAAAGAGAATCACCAGTGCAAAGAATTTCATGGTGGCTTAATAGAGCGCAATGCAGAACTCTCATTCTTAAAGTGAAAAAAAACAAACACAAACCACAAAAAAGGCTTAGTTATCCCCAAATCCTAGTGCTGCTGTTTAAATTAATATGCTGTTCAAATCACTGCCTCAGTGCCATTTCTTATAATTACCTAGGTTTATGGTGGGTAAAGTTTCTGGAAACAAAATCACTGCAATTGGCGGCTTTTTAAAATAAAATTTTGCAGCTGTTATGGTGCCTGAAGTTACTGTTTCTAATGGTAGCCTATCCTCTCTTTGCTCTTTTTGATCCATCTTTTCACAATTGTTTTGCCATAAATGGAGGGGGGAGGGGGGGAGAACTTTGTTTAAGCTCGCCTTGCCAATCCACTGTTTTGAATTTTTTAATGATGACAGCTAAATAATAAACACTCCCCAAAGGTAACAAAATCACAGTAACATTCTGCTGGCTCCTCTGTAGTCTGCTATGGAAACAAACATCTGTGGAAGATTATTTCCTTTAATGCTGCCTGATAAAGATGACCTTTAGAGTTATCACAAAAGTGAAGCTTTAACCACCTGCTGAGGAATAAAAGAAAGATATTTACACAGTAAATATTTTAACTACTGCAGGGAAAAATAATTTTAAAATGCTTTAGGTAACTCTTCAAGTGATATGATAGTTGAAAACTGGGCCCTAGGAACTTCTTTGAAGTTAAATTGTTATATTTTATATTCATATTCAGTAGGTAATAACAACAAACAAATACCTCAAAGAATATCAAATATACAGGTTTTAGAACAGAGTGTTTCATCTGGAAATTAAGAAAAAAACAATATTAAAGAAAAAGTTACTAAGACTTTGGTAAGCAGTGCAAAGTAGTGACTGCAGTATAGACAAAAAGAATCTAGAGTGCTGGAGTTCCTCAGGACAGCAGCTCTAAGGACCCTAATGAAGCACTGCGGCCTGAGTGGTGGGCCCTGAGTTGGAGCTAACCTGTGAATCAGTCACAACCTAGCAGAATGTTTTGTTTTTCCTGTCGGCTTCATGTTCCAGAGGCAGAACCTGGCCCACCTGTGTCTTTGTGGCTCTGCCCTCACCCAGTCAGTCATGGTTGGGGTGGTGGGTGAGGCCAGGATTATAGGAACCAGGAGCTGGTCAGTCAGAGGAGCTTCCTGTTGGGTGTAGTTTCTGTTGGGGCTGGTTGCATCTTGCTGAGCTCTCTGGGTGGTGTCCTTCCATGGGAAGGGCCGCTGAGGGAGCCATCTCTGTCCATTGTGTCCAGCAGGTGATGCTGGCAGCACAGTGGGCAGTGGAGGAGCTGGGCCCACAGCTGGGCCTGTGTAATCAAGCGACTGATGGGAGCATAAAATCATGATGGCTGAACCAGCACAACAGTCATATGTTCTATTTTTATATTTATTTGAATGGAGATCTTTCATGAGTTCAGTCTTTAGATCTGCTGAGGCTGGAACTCTTCGGAAATATATTTTAGCCTGAAAAATTTTGGAGGACTAGTGCACAAAATAAATGCCTAGATAATCTGATACAGAGATGTGTCACTCTACAACACTATAGGAACCTGCTTCTGGGTTATTAAAATGTGCAAGTTGCCTACAGGATTTCCAGGTTAATATATATGATCTTTATTGAGCTCACAAGAATTAGAATCCAAGATGAGAGTACTCTTTTTAAAATTAAAATCCTCTGAATTTATACAATATACCTTCCACTCCAAATAATACTTTTTCTTATGTTTTAATTAAATAAACTAAAACGCACAGGTTTTTTCACTTTGCAGTTAGTGCAGTTCCCCAGGGAATCATCATCTTTATAACAATTGAAAATAACCGTTACGCTTAAACATCTGTCGTTCTACCTCTCAAAAACAAGGCGATGAATTATTATCTCAAAGCCCATAATCACCTCAAAGTCTCTGGCTACCATCATGTCTGAGCCAGGTAAAAGTCTGGTAGCATGTTGTATGAAAGTTTTCTCATAGGACTAGACTTCTGACCGTGCGGGTCAGAATTTCTACTCATCTTCAAAATGGGCTAACAATCTACTTATGTTTTAGCTGAACAGTGGCACAATCATTTTCTGAAAACAAAGGTCAAATACCTCTTCATGATGTTTAGACTGAGAAGAGGCAAAAATTGAGAAGATTTGACTGTAAGAACCTCATGGTCCTAATTTATTCACCATAAAATGCACCCTTGAAAGTCTGGCTATGCTTTTGGACCAACTATTTGCCTATATAACTTGAATACCTGGAGTTTGTCAGCTGGAGACAGAAGGGGAGAGGGAGATCTCTGGATCTGGTGCTGCCATATGTAGTCTGGTCTTCCTTCCTCTCAAACACCTGCCTTTGTAAATCTTTTTAACTTTATATTTATGATCTCAAAATATACTTTGCTTCTGCCTTATACTCTTGTGCATCAGCAATTCAAGGCAGCAGAGTAAGATACCCTCCCATCTTTGAAGCACTTCATCTCACTGGTTGTTGCAGCCTTTTAACTCTATGTTTTGGAAGGCTCTGCTGCACTTGATTCAAGACTCTCAGCTTCCCTGATTGTTGCACAGGCCTCTTTGTGTGGAGTCGACAAGGCAAGGATCTCCTGGTGGCTGCTATAAACCAGCTAGACTTATTGGTGGAAACAAGGAATAAGGGTTTACTGAGAGAGGGCTTCAGCGAATGCAGACACCATTTACCTTACTTGTATTTTGAATATGGTTATTATATAAATAACATATATATATTATACATTTAAAGTAATCATGTATAGTATTTGAAGAAGCCCTTTAGGTATAGGAACCTTTTCCACAACTTTTTCCGCAAGATATTTTATGATCTCTTTCTAATGATTGTTTTCTGTTCAGCTAATTCAACATTCCCCATGTTCCAGAAACATATCAAAGACTTAATATTGATAGTCACATTTTTATTGTTAGTACACAAGTTTTATAGCTTTTGGCCAAATAATCCCCTTGCTTACACTGAAGCCAAACTTTGGTCTTTAAATTTGTATGAACTAGATATGAAAACCCATATATGCCTGTTAGTGAATTTTTTTCCTAATAGCAGAATAATACTTCATTTTTCCCCTGACATGTTTGTGGGAGTTATTGAGGCCATTAGCATGGATCAGAAGAGCACATAGTGATATTCAGTAAAAGAACACAGAAGATTATCTTTCCAAATTTGTTTTCCAGAGTCCTAAGATGGCTGCACCTCAGCCACTCCCATTGTATAATTTAGTGAAACAACATGGCACTGGTACCTGTAGCTTTTGGGAACTGAGTAACAGATGGCCTGAGAAGTATTCTGAAGAAGGGTGTGTATGCAACTGGACTCAAACAATTTTAAAGCAGTTTTTCAAGACCACAACATTCTGTGGCTTAAATGATAATGTGCAAAAATAGCAGTAAGTGGACACACCTGAATAGCTTGAGTGCAATCTCCCTGATGCACCTGGGGAGACTTGCTTAAAGCAAAATTGGAATTGTATCCTGGTTTAGCTGAACATCAGTGAAAATAACCATTTTGAGGCTTTATTTTGGTGAGTTGGATGTTGCATTCTAAAATATGCTTTTCAGCCACTTTAAATTTAATCTGATAATTATCTTTGATTTGAGGTATCTCATCATTAGGCCAAGCCTGTAAATTGATTTGTGACTTTTGAAAAAACACCACTTATGATGAACTATATAGATCATTAACTCAAGGTATTTTTCAATATATTTTCAGCTTTTCAATATCTTTTTCAGCTCTGAGATCATTCTCTTTTCACTTGTATGTTTGTAATTCAGATTGGTACTAGGTTCTTTGCTATGGGCAAAATGGTTGGCTGAAAGATGATATACTTAAACTAGAGACACAAAATCCAAATCCACTGTGTAATGGTTTCTTTAAACTTAGTGATGACACAAGAAGAGAAATGCAGAAAAATATGGTATGTAAATAGTAAATGTTCATATTGTTATTAGAAGTGGAAAAGCTTATTCAGGAGTGAAATTGTGGCCTCTCTGAAGTTTGGAGTTTTCTTCTGCCAGTTTCGAGCAGTGAGGAATTCATGTCAGAAGTAAGGAGCTAATAGATTACAAGTATCACATGTTCTTAATGGAGCTGCTTCCAAAGATACTTTTGAAAATCCTGCTTTTCTTCACGATGACAGTTGCATAACAGCTATGCACTCAAGCACATTTTTATAAGACAATAGCCATTTTGAACTCCTTAACGTGCCATATGTTCATTAAAAAGAATAAACCGCTTACAGTATTGTACAAGAAATTAATGAAAAAAATTATGGGTTTCAAAGTAAACTGTAACTGTCTGTGGCCCAAGCCAAAGGACACAACTGTTGTCAGCTAGTTCACACTTGTCACAGGTGAAATTTGGGCGCTCTGACTGCAGCAGACAGGATACATGAGCTAAAAGCAAACCTGTGAGTGACACAAGGTACAAGCCTGTGGTATATCCTGGGTGTGTTACTGCTGCCTGACAGGTTCCTGTCTCTCAGCTGGGCTATGGAAACAGCTAGCACATACCTTCTTAGCCTATCCCAGCTATTGAGCAAGTTGTCTGAGATTCAAGTTAAGGAAGTCTCAGATAGTGTGTTTTACTTCTCAGTTTGGAGCCTAGGGGAAAAGCTTGGAGGACATAGACACATATTTGCACTCAGCTTGGGAACACTCATCATTCCTCATGCCAGTGAACCTTTCTGGCAGTCTTGTGTAAACGTAAAAAGACAGAGAGTATTATTTTTGTACCAGCTCTGGGCCCTCAGATTTGCCATCTACAAGAGAATCCTAGTCTTCCCAGTGAAATAACTGAAGTAGCTGATCACAGCAATTTGCCCATAACACTTAGAAAACCATTTAAACATAGTGCTAATGAGTTGGTCTCTTGCTAAACTGTTAGAGGTGTTATATAGCATTCTGGTTGTATTATTGTGCAATTATGTCATACCTGGGAACAAAAATGGAATTCAGAAGAGATGTTTCATTTTAATTTCCTGCCTTTTCTCCTACTGAAGACTCAGTTTTAAAATTACAAGACTGCACCTTTGTGCATAATATATTGTCATTCTATTATGACAGCTGATGAGCTTAGTATTCTTTGATTACAGTTATTAAAAATGATTCTATATAACACATGCAAACAATACCACTGTGTTTCTAAACAGTTACTCAGTGGCTTATTTACTGGCACTTCCCTTTAGTACTACACAAACCATAGCAACAAAATTTTCTCTCAAAAATCATCCATCATTGCCTTGAACTTGTCAAGATGATTAAGGCTATGCCGTGCTCTTCTATAATGGCATTCATATCTGTAAAGTCAAAGCTTTCTTAAAGATATTAGGTCTCTTGCAGGTATGTAAATTTGATTGGGTTCTTTGAAATAATTAAAATCACTCCTTAATTAAATGTCCAAACTCTATAATTGTTATAATTTCTAAAAGCTCCTAAAGAAAACAGAGTTGAACATTTTACCTGTTACTTTCTTTAGATTTGCCTAAAAAAATATCAATTTTCCTTACTGTGCAAAGACATTTACACAGATAAAATATATAAAATGTAGAAACTTACAAAGGTAAAATATGCCTTTTTGGCTGCTTTTAAGTCTTTGAACTTTATACCATATTTACTTTCATATATATGTTAAATCTGAAGATTTAACACAGCAAATCACAATTCTGATTAAGAGAAAGAAGAGACAGTATCATAGATGATGAAATATCTTTTTAAAAATGTAATTCTTCTTTAAGGATGTTTGGGCATGGAGCCAGTGTATAGAGTGTGCAGCCCCTATAGCAGCGTTGGCCATGCAGTCCCCTGTCTCATTACTGAGAGACCACCATCCAGCTGATGCTACCAGAGTCCCCTTCACCCTACTGCCTCTCCCGTGACAAATCTGCCCGCAGGCTGACTATGCATGCACTGGGCAGCTTTGCCTCACTTGGGTGAGATCTTGGTTCAGACTCTGAAGTTTCAGTTATGCTGCCTGCAGTATCTGCTTATACTCTGAATCAAAAAAAGGAGACATGGAGGATGTGGCTGGCTCGGATTTCCAGCGGGTATCAGCATTCATAAACAGCAAGGATCTTGGTTTTTATATAACCTGTATGTTAAGAGGGAGTTTAGGCTGAAAAGGTGGAAAGCAGGTAACCTTGTTTTGTAAATATATATAGGCAAGAACCTGAAATGATTGCTCTATGGGCTTCAAAAACATAAATAGCTATCTGGGAACAACGGTAGTGTCCCCAGTGTGCCCGGGGATGTGCCAGGAAGGAGGAGCCATTCCTGGGGAAGGAACAAGTTCCCCAGGAGAAGGTACTAGCAGATATTAGATAATCTCCATTCTAGACTGGGCTTTTGTTTCTGTCTGTACCAGAAAAAAATGATCCGAGATTACTGTGATCACACTAGATATTGCTCTCTAATTACAATTTTAATTGCATCTAATTGTTACGTTGCATTCCGTTGCATAAAAGTCTGCCTGTTTCTCTGACAGATGTGAATTTGTTCAGCTTGAAAACCTTTCAGAGTTTGAGGTATGTAAGTTCATGGCAGGCATTGCTCTTGCTCCAGATGGCTCAGCTTTAGGTTTGCAGCTTTTTTTTTAGGAGTGCTTTCTGAGTTCTTCAGTCATGCTTCCACATTTTTGAGAACATGTGATAATACAGAGCAATGATATCAGCTAGCTGGCAGAATCTCCCAGTCCCCCCAACCCCAAAACATCTATTTTTCTGTTATTTATTTAAAAATAAAAAAAGTGTACCTGGAGAACATGGAATGATGAAGATTAATTCCAGGGGAAACCTTATCACTCTCTACAACTACCTGAAAGGAGGGTGTACTCAGGTGGGGTCGGGCTCTTCTCCCAGGCAACTAGTGACAGGACGAGAGGGCATGGCCTGAGGTTTAGGTTGGATATTAGGAAGCATTTCCTCACGGAAAGGGCAATTAGACACTGGAATGGACTGCCCAGGGAGGTGGTGGAGTCGCCATCCCTGGAGATGTTTAAGGAAAGATTGGATGTGGCACTCAGTGACATGGTCTAGCTGATGTCGTGGTGTTGGGTCATAGGCTGGACTTGATGATCTCGGAGGTCTATTCCAGCCTCAATAATTCTGTGATTCTGAGAGTGATTAAGATTACTATGAACAACAACATTTCCATAAAAACCAAAAATAAACCTTCCAATTCTTTACTTTCTGCTTCAGCAACCAAACCAAGCTTATTCCTGTTACAGGAAGAGTGGGCAAAACCACCAGGCTATGCAGCCCCTAGAAGAATCTATAGTTTGGGGGAAATTTGTTACATTTTGCAAAGATTCCAGAAGTACATTTGATATTTCATTTCTTGGCTGAAAACACTGGAAAACTGTCACCATATCAAGAAGATGTTATTTCCTACCTGCTGAATCTTTTTTGAGAAGTTCTTGTTGGATTTCTCTAGCGTCACTTCAAACCTATTGCAACCTACCAGAAAGATTTGAGAGAGTATGTAAACTGAAGTTGCCCTTAAATTTATGATTGAATATATCTCACACTAATTAAATTACAAAAATAATGAAAGCAAACTTGGCCACTCAACACTAGAAGAATGACTCCTCTAACATATCTGTGCTGTCTTTTACGTAATAGCTAAACGCATCTGAAGGTCTTCTACATAGTCAAGTGAAAATGTAAATTACACCCCTTATACCCATCAAGGGCCTCATAAATAGTTACATTTTTGCCTTGCTGGAATTTTAGATTACAAGAACTAGATTTAAGTACTTTGAAACCCAGAGAAACAAAGATACCCATAAAAACTTTATCCACACCAATCAAATATCAGCAATTTAAATTGCTAGGGAGCACATCACTGCAAAGTAGACAAGGAATAAACACTACACCACGAGGGTTTAAAAGGAGGTTTAGGGATAAAGACTTACAGACACTTTCTGATGACATAACCTCTCCTGGCACTGATGCAAAAAAGGGGGAGAAATTTACCACGTGAGATAAGACACTAGCAACTCAAGACTAGCATGTTCCAACTGGAACAGATGGCCTACAAGTTTCAGAGAAAGCAAGTTGAATTCAGTCTCTAGAATCCATGTAGCTACAAATGAACATCTTTCCAAGAGCTGATGAACTTGGAAACATGTTAGTTTCTTTCCTGTCCCATACTACACAACGTTACTGTAATCAATCAATAACATCAGTTTCTACATAACAGCAGATAATGCAAAACACAAACCTGTTTAGTGAAAATCAATTTGAACTGAACTGAAAATAGAATAGTTCTATTTGTGGCATCTCTGTGAATACTTATGACTACCAAAGAGACAGGGAGAAGAGTAAATACATAACAGAACTAGTTAGGAGGGATCCTTCTCCCCATCCCTTTATGCTCATGGAGCCGCTGAATAAGTTCCTCTTCACCAGTCCAGTCCTTCATTAACAGAAGACAGACATCAAGCCTCTGGCAACTAGCACACTGCACTGCTTTTGAGTGCATTTGTGCACTGATTCACAAAACTTACACTAACTTACTATAAATTCAAGTATATGGAGACCTGATACAAAGCATACTTTAAAACAGAAAAAAGGTTGATACTACTTGCTATCTTTCTTGTGTATCTGATAAATGGCACTAAAACTTCCACCAAAGATCCCACGCAAGTATTCATTAAACTCCATGTAAGGAAAAATCAGCAATTCAACATGCTTATGTTAACATCCCTACAACCTCTTAGAGTCCAGGAAATAAAAAGAACATAATCAACTTTTTGTGTCATTCTTAAAAATCAACTTACCTACGTCTTTCTTGATCCTGTAAAGCAGAAGATGCCCTTGTTTGGTACCAACAAGGAGCCATTCCTCTACAAAGGCAGAGGAGAAAAAGAGTCTAATTAGTTTCAACATAGACTGCCCTTCCCAGCCAAGTTACATTTATCAGAACCCTTGGAAACTTTTTTCAAATGCCAAAGAGGACTTTCAGTGGCAACTACACATCTCCTACTGTGTCTCTGGTGGAAGTGCTCAGAAGTAAGAAGCTTCTCAGGAGAGCATGGCCAGAGATGAAGCAGTAAAACTGAGAGCACAGGCTAGACATCACATCCTACTTGTTTATATAAAGGTAAAGAAGCAAATCACTGCATCTTTTGGGCAATCAAAAGAGGCAATAAACTATTCTTCAGACATTACCATCTCCTAGAAAGGAATAGCACTATGTAATGGGAAGAACTGTCAGGAAGAAAAACAAGGAGTTCTATGTAGGTTGGTATGCCTTCTTTTTTTTTAAATAGCTAAGTTTTGTAAGAACTCTTTGAAATAGTCAACTATGCCTGAAAGGGTAGTGGCAGCTTTGTTTAAGTGGCATTTGAACTGCTTAAACAACCAACAGACACTTAAGATTTATAAAATAGATCCTTTTTATATACAAATTCTGCAGCAGAGTTTCAGACACTTCCTATTTATAGCATACAAAAGGCACAGAATCTTTATTGGGTCATGAAATACAAGCGGAATTCTTTCCCCTTGCTGAAGATCATACAGGAAAAAAGCATACACAAATACTTCTTTCCACATCTAGTACTCCTTCATTACCAAAGATAACTGTATTTTAATAAAATCTTGTTTTCTGCAAGACCATTCTTTCACTATTTAGCAGAAAAATTGTAGAGAAAGAACTTGAATTCTTTTTTACACATCCATACTGTCATAAGCCTGTGGGTTCGGGCTTTTTTCTACTTCAGCAACAAATGCTTTTGAAGATGTAAAAGATAAAAGCCTCAACACAGGAATAAAGTATCATAGCATCTTCTCTACTATGTAACTCTAGCATAAACAACCTGTGTTTCAACGTGACACTACTATTCAGGCTGTAATTTTGTTCTGAAAATAGATTAAGAGGGTCCCAATTTCAGTGTCTGGAGTTTATTTCAATCACCAAGGCTGTGCTCCTGTTGGCACATCTGATGGAAAGTGCTCAGGCTGTTTGAAAAGCTTTATCAAGCCTTATCACTACAACAGACAGTGCAATCACCTGACTAAAACCCTAACTGTCAAGCATGCCCAAAAATATAACCTACATTTATACACCACTAACACAAGCAGATTCTAAACCTAAGACCCGAACATGCCGCTGCTATTCCAATAAAAATTTTAATCAAAATACAAGGAACACTGCTTAGCTGAAATCAGCCCGCTGCAGCACCGGGAGTCATGGCAGCCTCCTCCCAAGCAGGGCTGCGGGTCCCCGCCGGTGCCCGGCGACCGGAGCTCGGCGCCGGCAGCCCCCCCCCCCCGAGACGCAGGCACCGAACCAACGCAACGAGGCCAACCACGGGGAGCGGCTCCGGTGCTGCCTGCACAGCCAGGCCTGCGAGACGGCCAGGCCACCGGGGGCCGAGCGACGCAGGCCCCAAGCGCGGCAGGCCCCAGGAAGGGCTGACGGGCTCGCCCGGGACAGGAGAGCGGAGCGGCTCGGGCTGTGGGGCTGCGGCCCCCTCGGCTCACCCCAGGCCGCCAGGCAGTCGATCTGCAGCGGCAGCTTCTCCAGGATCGGCACATGCTCGAAGGCGTCGTGCATGGCGGCGGCTCCTCCGGGCCCAGCCGAGCGGGGAAAGGCAGAGCACGGCGGGAGACTCCCCCTGTGCGGCGGGGCAGGTAAACCGCCCCGAGGGAAGCGCCGCCGCTGCCCCACAGCTCCCCGCCCTTCCCGGCAGCCCCTTCCCGCCGCCACTTCCGCCTCAGGCCACCGCCCTCAGCCCCTGGTGCGGCGGTGCCCGCCCTCGCGTCGCTGCGCCCGGGAGGGAGGGCCCTGCCGTGGCCCCGCCCCGGCTCCCGGGGGCTCCGGCACCAGTGGGGACTTCGGGTGTTTGGGCCGGCAGCGAGGGCCGCGCTCCCTGACCCTGAGGAGACTCTCCTCGCCCTGACAGGGTGCTTGTGCAGAGTCTTCTTACAGCCCGCAGCGGGGGAGACTGGGAGACACTTCTTTTGTCTTCCCGCAACAACATACCTCACCCCCTATACAAAGGCAAAAACTGATCTGCGTAACCCGAGGAAACCAGATGAGAACAGCAAAAGGTCTTTTGAAGGTAAATGTCCATTTCTGAAGGTCCTAGAATTTACTTTAATGAACTTATATGAACTTGGCCAGTGAACTCCAACCTCCAGGAGGAAATCTTTGTTACCTTGTCCCTTCCAGAGCAGGCCACAGTTGCATTTTCTTTGTCCCTGGAGAGGCACAACGCTCACTGCCACTGACCTAGAAGTTAAACTAAACCTAACTAAATAAAGCACGTGGTGTTACATTTCTCTGAGCATCTTTACCAACGGAGGCCACTGTTTTAGGAAACTGAGGATGTTCTGCGCTTGGAGAGCAAAGCACAGAAATGGGAGAACGAGCACGCTACTCTTGCGTCCAACTTCTTTGCTGCTCAGGAGTGAACCTTGCTAAAGCACAATGAACCTCGCTAAAGCACAAAACCATAGCTCCAGCACCTATCTGGTCTCCTTCACCTGGGATTCCTACCAAAAGAAGATGGACACAGAACCAATGTAGTGAAATGTTTCAACATCAGGTCATAGGGACTTCACATGCAAGTGGCTGTAATCCATTTTTACCAGAGTGCAAATTACGCGCGAAGCATTGGCCTCACATTTTAAAAGGTAGCATATTTTAGCATACAACATACAATACCATATAAAGTGAACAGCAAGGTTAAAAAAAAAGCCCACAAGCCCCTACATCTGCGAGTAAGACAAACATGCCCATCCCTACCCCAGGCCTCATGATCCTGACTCATTCTCTGCCTATCAAGCCTGTTGCATTTCTTTACCCTGCCATGTGATCTTGTACTACATAGTCCCTCCTTCGGAGCTCCTGGCAGTATCACCTTCTCACCCTAATGAGAAGCTGGTCAACAACATCATCTTCTTCACTATTACTTAGGTTTCACTACTCTGACCTAAGAGCAGACATGTTTTCTACCTCCTGCTCACCAAGTCTCCAGCCTAGTCCATAGAGTTTGTTCTAAAATTACAATACCCATTTGTAAAGAATGGGGATAAATCTACATTAAGTCTCCCCTATATATATAATTAAAGGTAACAACGCTGCAGAATTTCTTGTTTCATCCAGCATGCTGAAGAAGCTTTCCTGACAAGTCACATAGCCCACATGTCTGTAGGAGCAAAACCAGGCTGAGAGAGGCAAAGATCTCAGCAGAACACATCTAACCAAACATGCTGTAATGGGACAGAGGCCATGTTGCTACAGCTCCCTTGCACTCCTCACCCATATCTCATCTACTGCCTCTTCCACAATTGTAATTGCGGCAGTAGTTGTGCATGTCTGAGAGCCTGAATGATACTGTGGGAGCTGGGCTCTCACACAAGTTCTCCTCAAGGTTGTGAAAAAGGAAGTCACAGCACATGCCTGCTGCATGCTGGGAAGCAGGTGCTACCTTCCAAGGATACAGAAACTGCCAAAAAAAGTGGAAAAACAGTAACTAACAGAGCAGCAAGCGCCCTGTGGAATTCAGGACAATTTCAAATACTGTTGGAAGTTCCTACAGCAATGGAAAGATAGAAGGCAGAGAGCACCATCGAAGACCACTGTAGTTGTGAAATGGAAGCACCACACTGCTACATTTATTTTAGTCTTTCAATGATTAAACTATGAACAAAGTTAGGGAAACTGTTTAGATCTTTCACTTTTGTTCATAAATTTATGATTTGCCCTATCTAGGATAGCTTTTCAAATGACAGACTTCCTTCCACTCTACCATCAAGCTTAACAAGAACAAAAAAAAAAAAAAAAAAAAAAAAAAGAGCTACTGGGAATAACTGCATTAAGTACCAAGCAGTAACACTTCCTCATTTGTGAGAGCAGGCAGTCAGAAAGTGGAAGGACACAATGTAAGCCTTTCTACTCTTTGCCTAGCTTTTATTAAATAGTACATAAAAACTTTTGTGCTTCTAGTAGAGAACATTTTTCCCTATTTGTCTCAAAAAAACCCCAAAACCAAAAAACCCCCAAACCCAAATCAGTAGGACTTAAAAAAATCAAACCCCAAAAAGCATTAAATAGCGAGTTTCGTGTAGCTTTATTTCACAAAATTTCCTCTCCTCAAAAGGACACGGAGGTAATGTTTTTTTCATCTATATCAATTACACGTAGCAAATTAGAAGTGTTTTCTAATTCACGTTTCTACCTGTGGCCTAAAAGGGATGGCAGAAGAGCTCCAGCAGCTCTTGCAGAGGCAGACTGAGGTGTTACAACCCATTGGTTTTTTTTTTCCTTTGCCCAGCCACTGAGGGTTGGCTGTCCCCACGGTACAGACAGCAGAAGATACGACACACTTGTGCCTCAGCTACTCTACTGTAAAGTGCCGTGTTTCAGCATGAACTGCTGATAAAGTTGAACTAGAGCTAAGCAACCAGACCTTACAGTGGAACGAATGAAGTACAGGCACGTGTTCACCTCTACTGACACAGCAATAAGTGAAGACCCAGAAAAGCTGACTCCCTGCGCCATTCCAGCGGCAGCCACAGCAGCTCCCTAGAAGTTCAGCCGTGCTGCTGCTTGCCTGGTAATTCTCAGTTGTGAAGGTTGTGAACCCAAGTTAGAGCTTTTGTCATACAGTCCACAATGGGTTTCATGGGTAAGTTATTGCAAGTGAAGCCTCTACAGCCAAGCATAGAATAAAAACAGAACATTGTCCAAAAGCTCTTTTTCATTTGAAAAGGAGAAACAAAAAGCAGTTATATAGAATAGAAATCTGCAACTTTGACAGAAACACAGTGATCTCAGAGTATATCTCTTGGCCTCCGGGACAAACTGGGTCAGGAAAGCCCATCATCAAATCACTTACATGGGAGGCAATTCTAAGCAGACACCGGGAACAGAACTACGCCAGTACTGTGGACTCCCATTAAAGCCTCTTTCAAGTAAGGTAAGCAGTGCTTGCACCCTCTAGAAAGGAATGCCATCTTCTCATGGAAGAGTACCGACTTCTTGGTGGGAGATGTGCATGGAGAAGAGGTCTGCTGAAATGTCTAGTTAATACCTGCTTAACGTGAGTAGTCAAGCACTTACAAAGCACAGCAGGAGTGAGTTTGGTGATGTTTGGTTTTGGTTTGTTTTAAATTAAAATCACGCAACAGATGGAAGGTAGGGGCAAATTGTTTTTCCAGGCATCCACCACATTGCCGGCAATGAGATGTGCCACGACAAGAAGTGTTAGCTCTATACGGCTGTTACCTATAGGTCAATGGCATTTAAAATAGAAAATCTTTTTTACACAGTGTTATGAATAAAATTGCACTTGATTTTGTTAAAAACTCATATCATTGTAACTTTTCCAAATATTTCCTTTCTGGCATCTTTTCTTCATGAACAGGAGCATTTCTTCAAAAACCTCTCCTTCATGTTGGACACATGACACACACCAGCAGTAAGCCATTATCCGCCAGAAAATGGGTCTGTTGTTTCTTCAGTGCTTATTTCTATCTGTCCCCACCCTCTCCCTAAAAAGGTACAGGCGGTTCGCCTTGATGTGTCAATTCTAACATTGAAATATAAACTCCTCAAGCAGACATTAGGAATTTTAGTTTCACAGATTAAATATTTGAAAAGTTACAGAAGGTGCTGGAATAGTACACATGTAAATTGCTTAAAAATCCAAACTTGCAGCAACTTTATATATTCAAATTTCCAAAAGGTTTATAATGTCCTCGTGAACTTCTTCCACAGCAAGGCGCCCTCATGACAATAAAGCATCAAACTTCCAAGGCTGAGATCAAGAAACAATCAGCAGGATGCACTTGCTCCACCAACCAACTTTAAAAGAGACGTCTCCACTTCCAAGAGCAAAAAGCTACTCCTTCATTCCATTTTGGACCTTTCAAAGTGTGTAATCATTCTTTCCTGGAAAAGAAAATATCCAGTGTCGTCATTTCCCCCCCGTAGGTTTGCATTAACCAGAGATAGCATGCTTTGCACATTTACAACAAATGCATTTTAAGTCAGCAGCCCAACTTACATCACTTCTTTTAGAATACACACTTGTATTCCAAGAAGTTGAATTATGGTTGTGCCCTCTACCCTTCCCCCTCTTGTAGTATTTTACTGCTGCACTGGAAAGATCACCAAGTCCAGCTCTAATAAGCCAAGTCTTTAACAGCTGACTCATGACTCCTTTGGCATGTCAGACAGCTAATTTGAACTGAAG
>JAVSBS010023589.1:39984-55589 GCA_033124195.1 Coracias cyanogaster | reverse complement strand
TGTGGGAAGGCACAAGGTATCTGTGAGAAGAATGTGCTGCAGTTGAGAGTCAAGGTTTGTTTTAACAGCTGCACGTCATAAATAATAGGAAAGAAGACTGACCACCTCTTGCAAGGAAGATAGCGATGGAATTAGAACGAACCAATTAGAGAGCTGTCTAACTGGGCTTCATGAAAACAATTGTAAATCATGAGACTAACAGCATGTAGAGTATATATAGCAGCAAACTGTGTGAATAAACGATTCTGTTTGCACCAGCATTTGGGGTCTGTGCCTCATGCACCCCACATCTATAAGTTAGTTCAGTGTTAACTAGCTCTGAACATGACTACTCTCTATTTACAATATTTGGGCACAAAATTAACAATTTGTGCTTCCCTTTATTTTTAATAGCAGGACATAATATTATTACTTTGATTTTGCTAGAGTAGTATTAAGCAATCAGTTGCCTTTCTCATTCTAATGTTCATTCAGGGTCAGTTTGAGTTAAAGGTGGTAATGTATGGTAAAAACTGAAATTAGACCACTTTTTGTACTTTATTCCCATTAGCTGCAGTGGGAACAGGCTTAATTATCAACACACAGTTTCAGAAAAATTTGTAGGAAAAAATAACTTTACGCATTGCCACACCATTTGTCATACTGGAGTACTGTCCCTTCCATGGGTCATTTCCTATTTGACCAGGTCTGTACAATGAAGGGATAATTTACAGGCTGGGTGCAATCCAAAGAGCAATGCTTTTGGCTCACATAATAGCAGATGTGAAGAGTGAGTTTGCTGCAGTCCCTTAAATTTGGCACAGCACTGTGCAAAACAGAAGGATCAGGAACAACAGCCACTGGCTCCCAGCTGCCTGGGAAATCATCCTGGGACTGCAGGAAAAGGTGCTGCCTGTGTGCTGGGAGGCAGTGGGGCAGCTGGCTTGCTGCTGCCTGCCTCTCATGCCTTTGACTGGGGACCCTGAGTGACTCTTTGAGAGAAGGTGGGGAGCAGGGCAGGCTTCAAGCACTAAGTTTGTGGTAGAAAGGAAAACTGGGAATACTAATTGCATGCCTAAGGGTGTGAAGTAGTGAGACACAATGAAGGTTGGGAGATAGAGGACTCTGCTCCTCTGCTTGTTCTGGAGATACAGTTGTGCTTAAGGAGATGGGTGTTTATGAGTCTGCAGCTGTGTGTCTGAAGGGGGCTGACAAAATCAGAGTGATTGACACACCCTACGTTTTGAGGTAGGAGTACTACCCAGTCATTGGCACAGAGATAAACCTTGGTGTACACCAACATTGTAAGTCACACTGGCATCTGCAGTGTACCCTACAGCTGGCAGGCATCTACAACAGCAATGAGGAATTCCAGTTTTGCTCCTAGGCTGCTCTGCAAGCAAAGTAGGATACAGATGAAATTTTAAGCAAAGAGTTAAACTGTATGTTGTCAGGACAGAGCTGCCTGGAAACTAAAATTAGGGAAACAATAAAAACAAGAGAGCACTTTTCAGCCTTACTTCTCTAAAGTTTCAATTCCTTCTTCAGAGATGAATGAAGGGGTCTTCTCCTTTGAAGAAACAGATATGAAATCTTATTAGGAGAGAAAAGGCTTATCCTGAAGAATGGAAGTCTTTTATATCCTGTAGAAACCATTTCTCTGCACATAATAGAACGCATTGTTCTGGGATGCATAAGACCTTATTTGACATCTCTGCTCCTGCACTGTTTTACGTTATACATGTTCACAAAAAAGTTACTGTAAACTATACATAAACAGTCCAGGGAGCAAAGGCTGGAGCCAAGGAGGTTTCTTCCTTTCCTTTCAGTCCAATAAAACATGAATTCTTCTCTGTAGCCTGTATCCCTACACAATGTGTAAGCACTTTAGTGAATGATGTGCACGTGTGGAAAAAAAGACCACTACTTCCTCTCAACCTTAAAAGAAATCCAGGAGGAGCCCTAGCTTTTATAAAAGAGTTGATGTTGTGCCCAGGTGGCGTGTTACAGAATATCTACTAAACCAAGGCATGACAAATGTCCTTCTACTGGGAAACTTGGGTGGAAACGCATCTACTCTCAAGTAGTCATTGAGCTACTCAGCAATAGTCCCAGCTGAGGTGCTTGTGCAGAAGACCAGAAGCAGAACCACTGCAGAGTAGAGAAATGGACAATAAAAAACCCCAAACAATAGTGTCCTTCTTATTGATTTTTGGCATCTCCAGAGGTGGAAGGCAACTGTAGTGCAGTTTAAGGACTGCAGTTATGCATGTGAGTACCTGATTTCCATGTACAATATTTTTTTTAGATTTGATTCTCAAGTATTGGCTTAATTTTAAATATGAACTGAAAATTAAAATCATTGAAGTCATATGTCACACTTGAATTCAATAAAGACTGAACACTTGCAGGATCAGTGAAAATAATTAATCTGAACATGAACTACACAAGTATTTAGTGGGAAGAAAATACATAACAATTTAGCATCTTAATGCAATAATAGAGGGATACAGTTAAAGTTTATTCCTTTTGAATCCTGTCAACTGTTAACACAATAGAATCCATTTAAATAAGACAGAGATAAATAGCATCTTCATATAGGCAATAGATGATGTTGTCCTGCTTGTAATGCAACAGCATAAGTGAACAGATTTCAAAAACAAATTTATAAAACCGAAGATAAATATACTAGTAAAGGGAATACCATATCATACAGGAAAAGAAATGGAATCATGCACAGTGCTGTTTGTGTGACACGTTGTGGTGGAAATAAACAAGAATTGAGGAGCTTTTACACTGCTAAAGACAGTGATTTCCACAATTATGGGTGAAGCTAGCCTGGAGTCTAAATGAAAACATTTATATATTATAGTTAGAGAAAATATTTTTTTTTACGTATTCAGAGTCAGTCCCTCTAATGAATCATTAAATGTGGGTATTATACAGCCTTTCCATGAAGTCATAATTATTCCCTTTTTTCCTCTCAGAAAAGAACTGTTAAAATGAGTTTTCAACTTTAAAATACGGGTACAAAATGCTATTAACCCTACAGCAGCCAAAGCTGGAGTGGCAGTAAGAGATTTACATTACACAAGATAGTGCTTGATTAAAAGCCTGATGGACCCACAATGTGGAAGGTGGGAAGAATTAAGCTGGTTCACACCCTTCCCTCATCCTTACATGATAATCACAAGCAGGAAGAAACAATGTAGTTTTGTCCCATAGTAGCTGAAACTTGAAGTTCCAGTAACTCTAAGGAAGGTATACAGAGAAGCACAAGACATACAGAATAACCTGCATGCTTCTAAACTCTTGAGTCTTTGATTCATTTCCTCTCAAACCACTGTCTAATGATTTTTCTTTAAATTGTATTACTCTTTTGTCACGGGAAATAACTTGCGTGTGATTTATCATCAACAGTTGCAAGTATTTTCCTAAGAAACGCTATTTACCTTGAGTGACTAACAACGCTTTGTAAAACTTTAATTTCAACAGTATTGCCCAGTAATCTCAGGAGAACATATTACTCCTTAATAGGTAGGAATAGTAATAATAATAATAATAATAATAATAAATGTCTATATCACTTAATCTTTTCTACTTTACATGTCAGTTTGACAAAGTATTGTTTGGCATGGCAGAAAACTATCCTGTTCCCTTTAACAATCAGTTTGAATGACATATTTTCTTTTAAAAATGGTACTGCCTTTAATGCAGTTTGTGACAATGTTACTAAATAATGGTTTACTAATCAGATTACTTAGCCATTAAACTCGTGCACATGCTAGCAAGCCTGTTCTCTGTTGCTAGTAGCTATGAATTTGTGTTCACCTCAGTGCTCTTCCACTGAATGCTAATTCTCTGCTTTGTTGTGGCTGCTAAATGCCGCATTATGGTTGGTATACATTTGGATTATACAGGGTTTCAAGAAATAACAGCAGTTTTATCATAACATGGTTATTAGTAGGGATTGTGAGTTTCAAAAAGCTGAAATGGTATTTGGTTTCTACTGGGGTGTTGCCAATTAAGCAGCTTCTAAATACGGTAAGTGTGATTCTAGTGGGAGGTGTCCCTGCCCATGGCAGGGGGTTGGAACTAGATGGTCTTTAAGGTCCCTTCTAACTCAACCCATTCTATGATTCTATGATTTACACTGGAAATATTGTAAAAATAGCAATCACATTTCAGTATGGAAAAATATATTGAAATTTAATGTGTGCTCTGGCCGAATATATTACTATTATAGCCATATGGAATATCATAGTTTTCCATGGTTGTATGGTGTCTAGAACATGACCAGTAAATCTCTGGTTTTGATATCAAAAACGGTAGTCTTGATAGACATTAACAGTGCAGAATTTCAGCATTTGGGGAAAAGACAATGGTATTCAATGCCTTTCCTCTCAAACATAATGATCTGAAATCCCATGTACAGGTTCACAGCAAGTATGACTAAGTGTTGTTATAAGGTGATGACTGCTTAGTGCCCCTCTTGAAATGATTACAGTGGGTTCAGCCCAGGCATAGCATTCACATCTCAATTAACTGGTGTTAGCAGAAATAAGATAGAGTGACCTTTTTTAAAAAGACAAATAGGTCATTTTGAATATCCAGAGCCATTTCAGAATTTAATGAGGATATTTTTCACACAATCCCAGTGGGTAAGTGAAGATGACTTTTTTCTTTATGGGACTGCTTCTGTAACAATGCTGTTAGACACTCACTCAGATCTCAGGTTGGCTCCCTTTTCTACTGTACTGTAAGAAGCTTCTCAGCATGAAAGATACAGGTCAGACTCCAAGTCTAAGAGCTGCAAACAAATGAGTAGTATGTCTGAGAGTGTTTGAAAAGGCTGTTGCCCTGAAGATGCTCTTTAAGGGGAAATATATCTCCTTAGATGCTCTCTAATCATCAGACTGCCAGTCAGCCAACTGAGGTAGCCTTAATACAGGGGATGCCAGAGGGCATGCTTGTAACAAGAAAAGCTGCCTAGGAAGGAAGCTTTCATATCTAACCCTGACCTTAATGCTAACCCTAACCCTGCCTTTCTTTCCAGAGTGAAGAGTCGTGTTTGGCAGAGCTGGAGCTGGTGTAGAGGAAAGAGAAGCCAAAGAGAGGGACTGCAAGTAGTGGTTGTGATTATGAGTCAGGCAGATACAGCTAAAATGCCCATGGTGAGGTGGGTTTATGCCTCTGCTAAACAGTGTGGGTAAAGGGTATATCTGTGGTTTGTGTGAAGCTTCCTGAATTTCACATCAGCAGGGCTTTTGCTCCATGTGTACTGGGCACACAGAACAATACCTTCCCTCAGAAAATCTCGTCCTGAGATTCACAGACACCTGCTGACACCATACAAATTTATCTCTGCTTTACCTTGGATTTTGCTTAGAGTGGGGTGCTACTGCTTACAAGGAGGACAGAGGAAAAGGAGCCTTTCCCATTTCTCTTCTGCATTCCTGTTAGGAAATTGTACCCAGTAGCACTGCCAAACACTGGAGAGCTGGCTGCTCTTTGTGCCAGTGATAGCAGGGCCATGCAGTGGAAGACTGGATAATACATGGCAACACAGAAAAGAACACAGCTGCTGATAGTACTGTTCATATACAGCTTTTACACCACTTGACTGTGTAAATTTTAAAAACATTATGTTACATTCAAATCACCCTATTAAAACTTCATTAATGCAGTGTAATTAATTTCAGAAGTGAAGGGATGACATCAAACCTGACATTTGACCATAATATATTGAATCTAAAATCTGTTCAACAGGACCACCCTCTCCTACCCCAGTGTTCTCACTCATTTCCCATGAACAACAAGCTTTCCTGTCCCTGGGGCACTTAGCAATGTTTCAGTTCAGATTCAGATGTGGCACTAAAATTAATCTGAGACAACTTTAAATCATTTCTCAGTAGGTTTCTGTCTCACACCAAACATTTATTAAAATCTGTAATGTAGTTGGTGATACAGACTCGTTTCTAAAGTAATGCCAAAAGGAGATACTTGATACTTGCATACAAATACTGGCATACTTTTTTCTACAGAAGACATCTCTTAAAAATGTGTGGTTCATTCTTTCCTCATGTTTTTGCTTGTTTGAGGACATATATAGATTTGGGTTTAACAGTCTTATAAAAAAAAACTAACAAAAATCTAAATTCTTTTAGGAAAACAAATGGAAATAAAGAGGTTTTGCCTGCTGTGTCACTTAATGTATGATAGGATTAACATAGCATTTAAAATTTTCCTGCTGGTCACATGCTGTTTAAAGGGTCAGCTGTGTTAACTTCTCTCCACAGACTTCACATTTTCTCTGACCTTCCTTAAAGCTTTATTGGCAGTTTCCCATTCTGTGTGAATGGCCTTTCTCTGCTGCTTTCATTCTTCTCTCTTTTCTTACATTGCACTTGCCTGTGTCTTCCCCTCCATTACCCTTTTGCCTTTTCACTTGCCTTTGAGTGCTGTTACTGGGTTGGGGATTGTTTTTGCCTTTTTTTTTAATGTGGCCTTAAAACATGGAAAAAAACCATAGTAATAGATAGTCTTTAAAGTATGTTTTCAATTTTGTTTGATGATGGCTAAACCAGCACAACAAAATTAGCAGCTCAGTCTGAAGGAAGATCCTATGAAACTGGATGAAATCAGACCAGGAACACCCTCAAGACTATCCTGCACTGCTGTCAAGCTTGTGTAAAAATTAAAGCGAGAAGAAAGAGACAGGGTGGGAGCAGCTTGAGCAGAAAGCATTTGAGAATAAGAAAGCGTCAGTGAGCAGAGATAAGAGACAAAGTGATGAAAGTGATCAAAATAGTAAAGAGCATTTGCAAGTCTAAAGTGAGTAGAAACTTTGGACTTTGAGAAAGTAATTAAGTGAGCAGAAAGAGACAAAATGAGCAGAAAAGGTTGAGAAATGTTAGTGTTGAAGATGACTGTGAAGAACCTCATTTTCATGTAATAAAAGACGGTGATTTGAATGTGCTTGTGTGAAGAAGATAGTTATGAAAATATGATGGCTGAAAGTGTCTGTGTGAAGAATTGCTCAAAAGGTTCTCCACACTCTGGCCTGAATGGTGGGGCAGTACCCATAACTCAAGTCTGGATAATGGCAGTGTTTGAGAGTTTGGATAATGGTAGGGTAATTATTGCCCGTAAAGTTTCCAAATCCTTGGCCTGCATGGTGGTAGGGTAAGTATCAGCCGGATGGTAGGGCAATTAATGATGTGTGTGAGAAATTGCCCAAAAAGTGGTCTGGATCATGGTAGTTCTTTGGATACTGGCCTGAATGGCAGTAGGAAAATTATTACCTGTAAAATTTTCCAAAATCCTGGATCTGGATGATGATAGTTCTCTGGACACCAGTCAGGGTTTTGGTGGGGTGCTCATGTCAAAAGAATTGTCCAGATGTCTGGTTTGGCTGAACATATGGTAGTGGTAGGGCAATTAATGAGAAGTTGCCTAAAATTATCTCAGGATCCTGGGCCTGTATGCCTGGTTTGGTCCAAATCCTTGCCTTGGATAATGGTAGGGCAATTAACAATGTATGAAAACACTTGTTTGAAGAAGATTGTTAATAATAAAACTGAATGTGAAGCACTTCTGTAAAAGAAGATTGTTAAGACTGACAATGGAAGGTATTATAACAACGGAGGAGTTGAGGACAGTGATGAGTAGAACTAATCTTGGCAAAGAGATAAAGTGGACTTTGATAATGATGTTCTGCTGGATGGTAAAGAGATAAAGTGGATGAAGATGAAGAAACCTTGCAAACCATGGAAAAGAGAATGATACAGATGCTCTGCTGGACTGTAATGAGATAAAGTAGATACTCTGCTGGAAAAGGTGAATCAGACTGACAGAGAAACAAGTGTGTAGACAATGAAAAGTTGAGGTCGCCTTTCTATGGAACTTTTACCAGGTGGGTGGATTTTGTTGAACAGACCTCTGAGGAGAATCCCAAACATGATGAATTAACTGGAGTATTTTATTTTCAGTATGATGAACTAAAGAAATGTGAATATATGATGTATGTAAATATGATGTAGGGAGGTTGTGCTTTATCCACAGGTCAAGGGGCTGAATGAAATGCTGGAACCTGAGCTGTGGGCCCCAAGTTGGAGTTGACCTGTGAATGAGTCACAACCTAGCAGAATGCTTTGTTTTTCTTATTGGCTTCATGTTCCAGAGGCAGAACTTGGCCCGTCTGTGTCTTTGTGGTTCCACCCTCACCTAGGTGGTCATGGCTGGAGTGGTGGGCAAGGCCAGGGCTACTTTAACCAAGAGCTGATCAATCAGAAGAGCTTCCTGTTGGGTATGGCTTCTGCTGGGGCTGATTGCATCTTGCTGAGCTCTCTGGGTGGTGTCCTTCCATGGGAAGGGCCACTGAGGGAGCCATCTCTGTCCATTGTGTCCAGCAGGTGATGCTGGCAGCACAGTGGGCAGCAGAGGAGCTGGGCCCACAGGAACTCTCTGAAAGAAGCCTTTCAAGGGGATGTTTCTGAGTTCAGTGTTGGCCTGTGTGATCAGGCAACTGATGGCAGCATAAAATGATGATGGTTGAACCAGCACAACAACTAAGTGGTGGTGATTTTGGCTGATATAAACTACCATTCTTCTAGTTTTCAGTCTTCTGAAAAATTGTCTAGGTTAAGTTGGAATGGGAAGCCATGTTTACAAAAGTCTTCCATTAAATACTGTGGAGAAGAGAGTTTGGCACTGCTAATATTCAGAACAAGAGTTTACTAAGGTTTGAGTCCTTACCAGTGTCATTTTTCAAGGGGAAAATAAAAATTCTTTTTAAGGATGTTATATTTTCTATTAGAATCCAGCTATATTTAGACATAGGTAGTATTATGCAGATATATCATTGTAAGTCCACATATCAGGCAGTACAAATGTGTCATAATGGAATCATTCATTTTGTTGTAAAGTGTAATTCTATTTTGCTACTGAATTACACTTTTAATTGTTTTTCATCCTTGACTTCTAGAATACCAAACTTCTTCTTTCTCCTAACACTAGCTGAGGATATTGATTAATTTTGTCTTGAAAACATGACGAGCCCTACATAAAGTATCAAAAGATAGCCCATGCTGAACTACCAGCATTTTTGGGTTACCTCTTCTTTTGCTTATGTTGTAAGAAGTGGTGGGGTCACGGTACATGGCACAACGAATATCTGCTTCTTGCTATTATTTTCTCATCTTTATTTCCCAAGATGAGATTGATTCCCTAGTGAAGAGATGCAATAATGTTTAAAGTTTCTGTGCTTTTTTTTTTTCTTTTGGCGTAAAGATTTGGCTTTCAAAATGTAATCCTCTAATACTTAGGGACTGGACTGTCAACAAAGCAGTATGTGGGGGCGATGCCCATAGTTGTCAAGAATAAAAATAAATAAATCCAAAGGATAAACTTAAAGGTATTAAAATGTATCTTTATTTTTCCCAGACATTGATTCAGTGACTGGAAAAAAAAAAATTGATTTTTTTTTTTTTCCAGAGAAAAGCAATTATTAAAGTTGGTTAACTGTTAACCACAGTATTTAATAAACCTTAAACGATCCAGACAGAAGATAAAGCATTAAAGTCATCCTTTAATTATAGAGGCTGGGCATTTCTGGTAGAAGTTAATGCAAAGTATCATCTCTGTACAAATGGTGTGGATTAATTTCTTTTAATATTTCAGATATGCTCTAAGACTTTGAGAATGATTTGCTTAGAATAATTTAGGTAGATTAATTTTAGTGGGGTTTTGTGGGTTTTTTTTCTATTTCATTATACAAGCGGAGTTTGGAATGATCTTTTCTACAGTTTTCCTGGTATGATTTTCTGCCAGTTTACCGTTCCTTGCGAACTTGTTCTTCCAGCAGAGTTCGCAGATACCAATTTTTCTCATGTGCATGTAGCCCATATAAATCTTGGCTCTACAGTGGATACATGTTACAAGATCACCCATCTTCTCACATAACCTGTTCTGAGCTAAGTTTTGAGAAAGTATTTCTGGATTGCATAGACGTATTCTTAGAATAACAAATAATTTCCCTTTTTTCCAAAGTTTTGAAAAGGATTACTTGTATGATGTCTTGAATTTCATCTTGATCTACCCTGGAAGTGGTCTGACTAGGTAAATAAGAGAAAAACAAGTTTCCTTTCCAGATCCTAAACCAGAATAATTTAAGATCACTGCTATCTGTAGGTACTAGTTAGTCCTGAGCTAATGCTACTCTTTGCTTATGGGAAGCTTGTGAGATGAATTAATCTGATGCCAAGATGAAATGTATTACTTTGAGTTAGCAGGAACCAGGAGTTGCAGTTAATGTCACAAAAATTTTAGAAAGAAAGCAAAAATGCCACGTGCATCACATTGTGCAGCAAATAGTTCAAGCATACTATCAGCATCTACATTACTCATATAACTGATAAAATTCAATTGTCAGTTCTCAGAGGCAAGAATGTGTGAAGTATCTTCTTTAGGGATCAGTCTAAATTTTAATGAAGGATTACATTTGGGACTTAGAAAACAGCATAAATCTCTCTGCTCTATGGTAAGAAAAATAATGAGAACTGAAATATTGATGATTCAAGGATTTGAGGGTTTAACTAGTTTGTGTATGGTGAGATTGTTTTATAAGACCTTCATTAAATTTTTGTTTGAGTAGTTAAGGAGAGAAATAGCATTGCTAAACCCATTTTCCTGTAGCTGGACTATTAGATTATGATCCACTTATACTCTAATTGAAGCTTTTAACCTGTTTCAGTCTGGGACATAGGCCCGTTTTCACAAAGCCTTTTGAGAACCTAATTCTTATTTGAACACCTAATTGTCAATGATTTTGAGAGAATGCACTTGCCAGAATGGGAGTTAAGTGCTTAAATACCTCTGAATAGCTAAGCCTTAGCCTTTTCTTTGGAGCTGTAGTTTATACAGGTACTTAGGTTCTAATTTCTTGAAAGACACAGCAACACCCTTCTAACCTTTCCTATTCAAACAACACATAGCTGCAAATTACACTCTATCAAGGCTAAACAGAAAGGCTTTAATCATTTACTATTTTTGTCTACCTTACAAGGTACACTGCAAAATACAAAAGCCAGAAATTGACATAAGCAAAGATAATGCTTTACCAGCTAATTTCTGCAATGTATACTTTGACTTTGTAGTCATTAATGCTCTCTTCATGAAAAGTTGATGCCAACATTAACAGCCAAATTAAGCTCTTCTGAATAAGCAAGGGATTTTTCTTAACTGAAAGTGCAATATGCAGCCAGCAGAACCACCTGATCACTCCATATTTTTATGTTTATGTAGTTATACTCACTTCCATGTAATTGGACTGCCACTATTAGCAGAAACCATTCAGACTTTATTAAACGTATTTGTAAAACTCATTTTCATTAAATATGTGACATCTACATTTCTGTCTGCTGGGTTCTGCCTTCCTACCTGAAACAATCAAAACTAGACACATTATACATCTGCCCTCTTTCATAATCTAAACTGCCTCAAGTAGGAACAATGCATTTATATTTTATAATGAAAAGAAAGCCTCTGAATGCCAACTAGTAGACACATAAGATTATCTCCCTATTTGCCAGGCTTGGATTGTCAGACATTAAATTTTTTAACAGCCACTTCTGATGAATTATTGATGTTCTCACTATTTAGAAAATGGACCCATCACTAGAGTAATTAGCACCCTGCCACTTCTGCCTATCATATTTAATGTGTCATGAAAGAAGGCTGTGTTGAACTACTTTTTAAATGAATGACTAGCTTTGTTTCTCATCCATTGCCCTGCTGCGTATTATTGTCTAGTGCATGCAGAAGGTATTCCATAGGGTTAGAATCCAACGTGCATATGTGGCTTCCTGTTAGTATATGTATACGTGTTTCTTGTAGGAATGTAATGATGTACATTTACTATGCTAAGCAAAGGTTTGCATCAGTATTTTTTTTACACCAACAGAACCTGTTCTCTTGTCTATTGTGAAACACTTTCTCCACAAAATATAAGGTTTTATCAGGTTAAAAAAGATTCCTTACATCTGTCATGTGACAATTCACATTAAGCTTGTAGTAGGATACTACCTAAGTAACTGATTTAAGATATAATTTAATATTGGTAGCCCAATATTTGTTTGAGGTTATCACAATACATGAGTTTCTTTTATTTAAATTATTAGGAACCCATTAAACTGTTGAGGAATTTAGTAGCGATTACCCATGGTGTGGATTGTCCATATATTTTGGCTTGAGTGATGTAGAATTTAATATATATGTAAAACATATAGAATGGATGCCTTCTGACACTGTTAAGCTGCCGTAAAGGTAGTAAGAGAAGTGTATTCAGATTCATACAACCAGTGTTATCCCCTATATGTAAGATATCTCACTTCAGGAGGTCTAAGGATAATGGTCTAAGGAATAACGTTGGTTAGCAGGTTTTTATACTTTCAAAAGAATAAAATAGAGTTCTGTTTTGAAGTTTGTATCCAACAAATATCACTTCTTGAAATAAGTGTCTACAGATACAAAAAAAACCCCGAAACTACTCCTTTAACATAAATAGAGGCCACGGAAATCTCATCAGAATAAAAGCTAATTGCCATAATTTGCTGTCCTTTTAAAAATTAAGATGCAACAGTGGTAGTTTTGCTTTCTTCTTGGTTTGTATACATCTATGCATTTTAGAATTTTTCATGCCTTAGTCATCCATTTCTTCTTAAAAGCCTGCTAGGAATGACTGAAAATGTAATGCAAATGTATAATTTGAGGTAAATATATACCTGCCAAGAATTTTTTTTCAGACCAGTAATTTATAAACATTATGCATGTTACTTAGAAATACAAATTTTGAAGATATCTAGAACTGCATATTTGCCTGGGTTATTGTGCACTTAACTGAGCACTCAATTATTCTCTGCATTTAAATGATCTCAATATCTGATACTTGGGAAAGCAGGAAGTATTAATAGAGGTACTTAAGAAAATAGGAAAGTCAAAAGAAATATCATGTTTAGTTCATAGTCATGAAGGTTTCTTTTTTTTTTTTTTTTTTAAATAAATCAGTGGTTGTGTACCTCAGTAAAAGACATCAGAAACAGACACTGACCTTACTCTGGACACATATATATTTAAATGGATAAGGGCATCGATCAACATTACTGGATGCTTAACTGGACACACTTGTCTTTGAAATTGAATGCGTGACTATGATACACAGTATTGAAAGGTAACGTGCTCTGTTTCAAAGTGCTTTGTTTTCTTATTTCAGGCTCTTTAAATTATCAAAGAATATAGATTTTGTAATAAGGACAATAATGGCAAAAATTCTAAACCAGTTGCAAAAAAAAAAATCTATTCAACTGAATAAATAAAAGTGTAAGAATGGGTGATATGAAACAAAAAAAAAAAGCTATTATCAACAGAATAAACCTAATGACCTCCAGGCACTTTTTAAGATAATTTATTCTCGGTGGTAGACACGCATTTAACTTCTGTCCTGCAACTGGAAGTGAAATTGTTTCCTTATTTCAAGGAGCAGACTCCAAAGAGTGGACTTTGCTCAAAGAGTGATAGAAACTGAAGAAATGTAAGTTCCTCCCCTTGACATCTAGCGTGTTTTGGGGTGGAAGAGCTGCCCAGCAATTTGTGCAATCATCTGACAGCTGTAGTAGGTGCTGGA
Source organism: Coracias cyanogaster (assembly GCA_033124195.1). Taxonomy (NCBI): domain Eukaryota; kingdom Metazoa; phylum Chordata; class Aves; order Coraciiformes; family Coraciidae; genus Coracias; species Coracias cyanogaster. Next base: position 41,929 of record JAVSBS010023589.1, on the reverse strand, counting down.
GCACCTCTAGAGTCTCTAAATTGAGTGCATTAAGCCTTAGGATATAGTTAATGCATTAGTGGAGGATGTACTGCTCTTCATCTCACAGCTTGTCTTGTCTATTATGCTGTCAAGCAGCCTCTGCACTGCTAGCAAAGCCACGGCTGTGTAACAGAGTGCACAGAAAACTGGCAGAGGTTCTTGTCTCTGCACTACCTGCTGTTGCAGTGGAACAGTGATAGCTTCGTTTCTAGAGATCAGCACTGAGATCACCTTAAATATGAGAAGAACCTGCCAAATCTTTCTCAGTGTCCAGGCCATTCTGATTTCCTAGTTAGACCTGTATTTCTGCAGAACGCTTTACAAATGTTAGCTGTTGTATTGTCTCCTTTTTGGTGTTGTAGAAATACAATGTATATGACTGCCTCTACCTGAAAGTATATTAATTTGTGATTACTTCTGATTTTAATTGGTAATAGGGGCCAAGAGAGATACTTGGTATGAGATAAAACAAAATTAGTAAAGAACATCTGTGTTAATAACTAAAGCAGCATTGATTGCTCTGCAAAGGTGAGCACACAATTCACCCATTCATTTTTGCTGTTAGGCTGAACCTCTTGCTCTACATTGGAGAGCTGAACACAGTGCTGCTAGGAAGGAGACATGCATCCGTGCCAGACTGCTCAGCTTACCTTAATGCTGATGTAGGAGGCTTTGGTGTCAGGTCGGGTTTCGGGACCTGAGAACAAAGTAGCAGATGCAAGGGAGTTACTGCCTGATGAGCACACAAGTGGCTTGTGGTTTTTGATAGAAGGTTGCGCCTGGGGGGAAGCGCCTCCAAGGAAGCTGCTTCCAAGAGGGTATCCTCCTGTAAATTAAGGTGGGTGCATTACCCTAGAAGGGGCTATGTTCTGAGGCAATTGAGTTTTTGTGAAGTACTTGTAGTGGAAAAGCAGGCTTTCTATTCTATTCTATTTCTGTTCTATGCAGAATGGAAAATAAGTGGTAAACTGTACATGCACTGGCTGGGTTCAGACAGAGGGACAAGTTGAAATATTTGAATTGGGCAAGTCACCTGTTCACTGTGTCTCTTCCCCTTTCCTATTATCCCTGCCCATATACTATTTTGCATCTACCAAGTTTTCTGGAGTGGACCTCACTCTGTTTTTGAGTTAAAAAACTCATTGTGCTGGGTCCTTTACATTTCCTGATTCTGCATCTGAACGTCTTGCTTGCTGACTCTCAGCACCTGTAGATGATGGCAGAGTAAAGTTAGCTTTCTGTTGTAGATTCAGTTTTGGGAAGAGGGGCTTAAAATTTCTTCTTTTGTTCCAAGACTTGTACAATTTGCCATAAAACTAGAAAATGTTTGATACATATCACAATATGTGTTTTACTTTTTCCCTCTGCTTCAGAGTTAACAATTCAAAGCTGAAGTTCTTCTGCAATTTGGAGTAAGAAAGAAAAAAGAACTTAAAATATTGAAATGTCGTTTCTCTAATCTTAATGGTCTACACTCCTGCATTTAACAATACCAGCACTTAAGTGGAATCTCTGACCAGTGGAGGAGATTGCACAGAACACGAGTCACTCTGTGCACTGGCAGTTGCTAGGTGCACATCTGTTGTGCTGGTTCAGCCATCATCATTTTGTGCTGCCATCAGTTGCCTGGTCACACAGGACAACACTGAACTCAGAAACATCCCCTTGAAAGGCTTCTTTCAGACAGTCCTGCCAGAAATTTCCATGCGCCCTGCTCCTCTGCTGCCCACTGTAGTGCCAGCATCACCTGCTGGACACAATGGACAGAGATGGCTCCCTCAGTGGCCCTTCATATGGAAGGACACCACCAAGAGAGCTCAGCAAGGTGTGACCAGCCCCAACAGAAACCACACTCAACAGGAAGCTCTTCGAAGTAATTGGCTCCTGGTTTAAAATAGCCCTGGCCTCACCCACCACCCCAACC